>JBBIGA010167633.1:0-16803 GCA_037576975.1 Alestes dentex | reverse complement strand
AGAGAGAGAGAGAGAGAGAGAGAGAGAGAGAGAGAGAGAGAGAGAGAGAGAGAGAGAGAGAGAGAGAGAGACTGATTTAGCTGTGGGTTACAGGCGGGTGGGACAGTGTGAATGCTCGTGTCAGCTCTGAATCTGTCTCTGCAGTGGGACCGCTGCCACACAACAGTGAGGCGAAATTTATGTGCTGGGAAATCACACAAACAGCGAAGGGAATGGAAGCATTTCTTGACTGATTTTCCACTAAATTATATAGGAATCTTGAATGTTGACACCTTACATTCTTTCTGATTTTTTCATGCTGTTATTTATCTGTTAATAGCAATCAGTCAACAATCAAACTGACAAAATGTTCTTCTTATAGCAAATACACTTGCTGAGTCAGAACGTGTACTATCCAACATTTCCATGGAAAAGAGGATGCTACATGGTTAACAATGTACACACAGGTGAGATTCTTAATTCATACATGATGGGTTCTATGTAATAAGCAACATAAGCTGCTGCTTAGTCCCCCACGGCCACCAGGAGGCCCCCTTATAACTCTAGGGATGTTACAGTCCTGTTATGTATGCATAAGACGCTTAAATGAGGGGGAAAAAAAGCTACGGGTTGATGGTAATTAGAACATACATGTCTTGAACCGAGAGAAAGAGAAGTCACGGTTAACTGGTTTTACAAAAGCAGATCCAAACCTTCTGTTAACCAACTGTTTCCACTGCCACCATGTTAGTGCTTATTACCCCGGAGTGGGTTAGGTGTGCCATGGTAATAACAGAAAATCATGTTAGGTTAGTCTATTTGTAAAGTTAGCAGGACAAGCAAGACTTTAATTTATTTATTTAACCTCTAATTTTACATTATATCAGCTAGCAAGCTAACTGCTTCATTCATGTACTTATTTTTCTTACTTATTTTTAAACCATTTATAGCGTACCTAGGTACACGACAAAGGTGCATATCATTACACAGCCGAAGACACTCATTTGGACCACAGCTCAAAGTCATTAGCATGTCGACCTGTGGTCCTCAAACCAGCTCATAACTGCTCCCACATGACAGAAACCTACTCAGTGTTTGCTCTATATTCTCTGTTCTTACAGTCAGAGTTTCCACTCTAACATTCTCCAGCAGTGCTCATTAAGTCCGTTTTAACCAGAAGCGACACAGCATGAACAGTGAGCATGAACTTGCCCCGAGAGAAGCCCTTTGGTCAGCCTACTTTCATGTTTCTAGCAAAAAATAGCAGACAAATGTCTTTTTGTCCATTAGATCCATATATACATTCACTGTTCCTTAAGAGTCAACGATGATCTAATAGAGCCTTTAATGGGTCCAAACTAATGTCATACATGTTAAAACCTATAGTGATGATGCTTCTTTCTAGTGCCCCATATGGGATTGAAGTAGTATGTTAGAACTAAGCTAATGATGATTTATTTAAACCCGGGATATTTAAATCTTGCAAAAGGCATTCCATGTCTGATTCCATATCTGAAGTCTGAAGATTTCATTAAAAATCTTGAAAAGTTTAGAAGTTTTATGTCAAAATTGTTCCCATCTATTGTAAACTAAAATATTATTAGTTTATTCCACTGTCACTTCCTAGTTATGCTAGAGGCAAATCTAGAACTACTGCTGAAATCATAATCAATAGGAGAGCTTGCTTGGCTGTATCTATGTGCATACCACGTAGACAAAATAAATTGATTAGGAGGTTTAAACGTTGGCCTTGTCAAAATTCAGCCCTTTTGTTTCCAGCCAAAATTTAACAAAGGAAACCATTGTAACAATGTCATGATAGAACTGGTTTGACAAATAGGGAAATACAGGAGTCCTTTGAAACAGCTTATTTTCAAGATTTAGGCGGGAATCCTTAACAAAACATTAGTACTGGCTTGTTCAGAAAAAGGCACCCACAAATCACCAACATGTGAATACATACACATAGTTAGGCCTGCTCTGAAGGCCCCTATTGTAAAGTGACAATTTTACAATAGGGAAACTACCACGAAACTCTTTCACAGCGCCTGTGGAGCAGTGTGTGCAGGTCCTGGCGTCAAGCGAGCCGCCACGCCCCCCCTTCACACTCTAGTGTCGCTCATATGAGTATAGTTCAGAATCGATAGTGCCCCCACATAGTCAGTTAGATGCCAGCCCGGTAGATCCACTCTGATGCTGGCCCTGAGTGTGTGGGGATGATACCTTACTCAAGGGTACCTTCTTATTGCAGGGGCAACACCCTTACCACTAGACCATCAGCCACCCTGATAAAGAAATGTAGATTTTTGCATGCAGAACAAACAAAAGTACTCAGGTTGGTAGGCTGTGTGTAGGTTGGTTGGCCATTCGCTGGCTTGAGAATTCTTTATACAGCATGAGAGCTTGAGAAAGGACCCCAAAGTACTATAAGTACTAGACTCTCTACGGTGTCTCATATAGAACCAGAAACAACACAAGCAAATCTACTTTAGTATTGAATATTATTGTGTATTAGTTCGCAAACACACACAGTTTGGGGCATGTGCACAGTGATTTAGTCATAAAACATGTACAAAACTAGGTGAATAGCTGAAATAAAAAGATTAGACACCAGTTTTGCCGTATTTACATGTACTGACTAGAGACTTGGTTAGTCAAACTAACAAGGAAAACATTCAGTTTAACATGCTGCTGTCAGCAATTATAAATGCTCCATGGATGTAGTTAATATATCTGAGGGTCTTTCCCTATAAAAATCTCCCTTGAAATTGACAGAGAATTCCAATAAAGTGATTATATCACATCAAGTTCTGCTCCATAGCCTAAAGTGCTCTCATTAGCATTCTTCTCCATGTTCCGCCACGTTCTTATGAAGGGAGGGTTTGCCCATGCTGTAAATTCGCCATGGTTCGTTGCCAGGGTGAGAGGCCATGTGTGTAGAGAGCCTGAGATAGAGCTTGAATGTTAAGAGGTCATGGTGAAGGTTAGCAGCAGCTGCACTCCAGGCAACTGACTGTTCTGTGTAGATAAATGGAAGGTCAAAGAGACAGAAGAGTTGAAGGAATATACATAAGAAAACCAGCAGCCTACAAGATGATACAGTTTGCCTTGATGAACAGACCCTTGTTTGAGCACTAAAGCAGAAACTCTGACAGAGCTGCAGTAAGAGTTCTCCATTAAAAATTGAATAATTAAAGAAATGTAGCATTGTAAACAAAGCATTGTCGACTTGAAGAGTGTCTTAACATTGTTTAACAACATCCTACTCTCGTATCATATCGAGCCACTGTCACTTTTTCTTTACACCATTTGAAATCATCACTTGCTACTCTCATTGTTGCCTTAACTGAGGTTAAGTGTGATGTCCCAGTATGCGGCCACTAGAGGCCACCAAAGGTTAAGTTTTTATTTGTAAGGACTTCTATTATGAAGTGGGTGATGGGGTTTTTCTGTTTTATATTAATCACAGCTGGGTATTGTTAGAGTTGAGTGTTTGTGTTTGGTTATAGGTTGTGGGATTTGTATTAACTGACAGATGGACCGACCCTTCAACAAGGCGCAGCAGATGGAGCTATGGGTTTTTGGGAACCCATGATGGGAAAGGAGACCTACTGGATCCAGGGCGGAGGTGAGATGAGTCACCTCACCCCCCCACTCGGGGCCAGCTCTTCAGGGGAGACGAGTCCCGAGATGGTCCCGTGGCTCCTGACCAAGCTCGCCACGATCTCGCAGGCCTGTATAGCGAGTGACATGGCTGCCTACACTCTGGCTAACAGACTAGCCTCGCAGCCAGCAAGGAGAGAGCATGCAAGGAAGCCCGCCTTGAGCACACTGGCTAGGGAGTTGGCCACGAGGGATGGAGTCCCTGGTGCTCTTCCGGTCCTCCTGCTGGTGTCCTGGCTAGTCCCTCTACCAGCGAGGAGGAAGTGAGCAGAGGCGCACACCTTGAGCACACCGGCTAGGGAGCCAGCCACGAAGGATGGAGTCCCTGGTGCTCTTCTGGTCCTTCCACTGACACCGAGGCAGCTCCAGCCGCCAGTGGCGGCACCCAGGCGGCTTCAGCCACCCACGGAAGCACCGAGGCCACACCAGCAGCACATTGAGGAGCAACAGGGCTGGTTAGACAAGCTCACAGGCCTGGTCGCAGACCTGGTGATTGCCCTCAGCCAGCAGCCCACATCAGCTACGTGTCTTAGCCAGCCACCAACCCGAGCTTTAGCCCCAGAGAGTGTTCGTGCAGAAGCTGCAGCCTCAGTGAGTGTTTGTGCAGAAGCTGTTTGTAGCGCAGAGAGAGTTTGTAGCGCAGAAGCTGCAGCCTGGACCCCCCAGGATCTCTGGGATTGTGCCCTCAAGGAGGGGCTGGAATCCCTGAATTTTTTGGGGGTAGAGACTATAGATGCGCTCCCGAGGGGCTCCCTGAGGGTAGCTATGTACCCGTAGTTCAAACGGAGGGGCTCCCCGAAGGGAGCGGTATCCCGGAGGGATTGCCGAGGGGGCTCCATCCCTGGAGAGCGGACACATGGGACCCACACAGACCGATCCAGCCGCATAGCAGGCCAGTGCGAGAAGCGTGCATTCGGGGGCGGTCATGTGGGGCTCACAGGCTCCGCAAGTCATTTTTTTTTTTTGTCACTGCCTACCCCGCCTCCGCCCGTTGTTGGGAGTTTGGGTGCTCTGGGGTGCACCTTAGGGAGGGAGTACTGTGATGTCCCAGTATGCGGCCGCTAGAGGCCGCCAAAGGTTACGTTTTTGTTTGTAAGGACTTCTATTATGAAGTGGGTGATGGGTTTTTTTTGTTTTGTATGAATCACAGCTGGGTATTGTTGGAGTTGAGTGTTTGTGTTTGGTTATTGGTTGTGGGATTTGTATTAATTGACATTGGGGAGGTTTCAGAATTATCAGAAATAGGCAGCAGTGGAAAAGCAATGAAGAAAAGAACTGCTCTTAAGAGTATGAGTACAGTGTTAAAATATTATAAAGTTCACATACAGAGGTATAGAGCCAAGAATATACTTCAGTGAAAACTAAAAAGTTAAACATACTTAAGTATACAAAGGTAAAAATATTAGTTTTACTTTAATATGAGTTTGGTTGGAAGTTTCAAAAACAATAATAAACTTGACTCATTGGCAAGAAGAAAAGATTACTGACCTTTTGAGATTTTAAATGGATACTCTCAGGGTCTGAATGCAAAATGTATATTGTTTTCTCTTAGACATTTATATGTAAGTGTAAGTAAAAGTATAAATATTACATTTCAGTAACACTGGAATAAAGCATTCAAAAACATACTTGAAAAACTTTTTTTGCTTTACTAATCAAATTAATAATAAATTAGTAAAGCAAAAAAGTTTTTTCCCATCCCTTACATAAAATTAGTACGATGTAATGTAGAAGTTACAAATATTGTTGGAAATAACAAAAGCATGTTACTTGTTAATGATTTTTCACCTGCAGTTCACTGAATCAAATTATTCAAACGTTTGGATTCTCAGTATTGAATTAATAACACATTTGCATTTGTCGTAAAAAAGGAAGGTGGTATTTGATTAAAAGTTACTGCTATGTGCACAGAGAACAAGATTTCCTTTACTTTCCTCCCTTTGCTCCATGACATCAAAGCAATCCAAAAATGTCAAAGGTGCAGGCTCTAAGCCAGTCCATACAGAACGTAGGTGCAGTGTAAATGCAGATCAATCCATCAACACAATGATATATAGGGAGTACTCTCAGCACACCAGTGGCAATATGAATGGTGTATCATGATCTTGAGCTATCTCAATCTTCTGATTATTCTACAGTTGACTGAGTGACACAAACAAAAATAGTGCTGATCTAGTTGTGCTGGTTTCAAAAATGCTGCTTGAAACTGAGTCAAAGCATAAATTACACACTAATATTTAACCCTTATAAGGCCCTCGGGTCTGTGGGACTCGTTTTCAGTTTTTAGCTTAAGAAAAATTATACAAATAATTATTTTTTCAAACTGAGATACATTGAGCAGCCAGCTATAGGGCTAGACTGTCAGCAGCTTGCAAATAACAACGTATGGATGTCAAAAGATGGCAAAATTGAATGGTCTTCCTGCTCAAGAAATGAACCCCCCTGCATAGCTGCCAATGTGATTCGGATGATACCAGGACCTACACGCTTGGAAGTTACTCATGTACAAGACATCAAGTCTTCTTTTGACCTTTTCATGCCATACCCTAACAAGAGTAGGTTACATTTCTAATGAAATTCAAATAAATATACACTATAGTTTTGGAAAAACATACTTCATTTGTACATTTGTTCATTATTTTCCAGGTAAAGGGAACACATTTAACATGTTTTGTTTATATTACTTGCAAATGGGATGAAGTAAACATCTGCTGAGAATTTTTAACCAAAAAGGTTTGAATATGTTGAATTAAAGGCCCCAAAATGCAATGGGTCCACCAGACCCAGCAGGACTCCCTGTGTAACCAAAAAACAAAGACCCTAGCAGGGTTAAAAAATGATGAGCTACTATCTCAAAAACTGGCTGCACACTTTACCCTGAGTATCACATTTGAATGCAACATCAGTTGCTCACAGCAGTATAAAAGCACTAATTGCTATCTGGTGTCGAACTGAGGAGGACGGGTCCCCTTTTGAGCCCTGTTAAGGTTTCTTCCTCCTGTTTTGAGGGATTTTTTACTCGCCACTGTTGTTCTGCTCAGTTGGGGCTTGGACCTTGTTCTCTATAAAGCTGCTATAAAGCCCAAGGTATTATTCATTGCTGCTCTTTTTCAGCAGGCTTCTTACTTGTAAACTTTGTTGTGGTTGTTATATTTTTAGTGGCTGGTTGCCATTGCTAGGTTACAGGGGGGTATGCCAGAGGAGATGCAGTTCTAGGAAGATATCGGTCGACCGCATTACGAGGTCAGAGCCAACTGTGGTTATAAAAGTTAACTAATTATGTAATTGCACTAAAATTGCCGTAAAACATAAAGAATAGTTATACATCTCTGAGGGTAATGAGACATCTGAACTGTATCTTCTGCTGTACACACTTGGCCAGGTTCCGCTACACTTCAGCAGGCTTTAAGACAGGTGATAATAATGGTAGAGTAAAGCTAGGCATGGCACTGAATAAACAGCAGCATCTCTTAAATGAGTGTGGTGTTCCCTCTAGAGCTCTGGATGGATCTGGGACACTCCAGTGTGAGATTGTAGAGTTGGCCTAGTTCTGAGGCGCACACTCCAGCCCAGACGCAAGCAGCACACCTGTCAGGGCCTGATCAAAGCCAGCGTGTAATCACTGTGACAAAAGCAGGAGCTATTGCTTCTGCTGAAGGAGAATGGGCCATCCCTTCATGCCTCAGGGAGGAAAAGGTAAATATCCAAACAATGCGAGAGGGTTTGGAGGGTGGGCAAAGAGGACACGAGGAACGAGCTTGTTTCCTGTGCCTTTCCTTTTATTATGTTCAGTGAGCAAGGGAATGTAGAAGTGGCATATGAAGTATTCATAGGTGTATCATTTCATTATTTAAAGCCAGCAATTGAACATCGCAAACCCCGTTAATTATGTACAGGCGCTACATGACCACGTATAGCCATTCCAGACTGAAGCCCACAAAGCACAGCTCTAAAAGCCCGTCTGCCCGAGCCAAGCACCGCCCCCCTCGCCCGGTGTAAGAGAATCTGATTTACGGGGCTGTTGTTCTCTCCGATTTTACTGCTCTCCGTGAGTTCCAGAGGGAACGGATTTACTCTCTTTATCTCCAGGAGAATCCAACTGCGCCCAAGATCAAGGCATCATTGATTTTCTCCCAGCTATTGATCACATCGAGCGGACTGTTAAGTAGTTGTCCCTGGCGTGGCTTAAAAGAAGTTGTGATCGCAGCAGTTTTATTGGAGACGTGCAGGTGGTCTATTGTGCTGAAGGGGAGAGTGGCCTTTGATTTTTATTCTTTTTTTTTGGTTGGATCTTGATAAGTCCACCATTGTTCCTTTTGTAGGAGAAATTTGCTCAGGTGTGAAAATGCTTAAATAATGTAAAAATGAATCGTATATTATACAGGTAATGTTATTCAACCATTTTCCAATGTACTTCATCCTGAAACCTAGCTGGTCAGTCTTGCCTGGATTTGAATATGTTGTAATAAATATGTCCTGTGCAGTCAAAGAATTTAGCCTGTTTGGTGACTGTAGCTGAGTGAAACAGAGTGAGACACATTGTGTGCATATGTGCAAAACAGAGAGTAAAGTCTTTCCCGCTGTAAACAACTAGAATCTGGAGCACAGTCTCTTATTCGCTGCCCAGGGCACTGAATCTTCCTCCTAGATAGATACCATCAGTGGGAAAAGGTAGCCTATCTAATGATAATGCATACCAAAGGCACTGTTGCAAAACACATCCAGAACACACATTATCCTGTGGAGCGGCAGTGGATTTGATGTTTTTGCAGAGGTTCTCACTAATCAGTTTTATGGCTTCAGAGATTTACTTTTGAGCCATTCTGAGAAGCTACCTGCTGCTATTTATGCAAACACCAGCTTTGGATTCACCTGCATGATGGACCTCACCAAGAGCACCATTAACTCATAGACTCCTTTACCAAGGGTTATAGACATTAAACTTTTTTTTTTTTTGACATGTTGCCATAATCCATTTGTTTAAGTGATTTAATTACATTTGCTCATATTCAAGCAGATTTGTATATAAGGTTCAACAAAAATAAGTAGTTGTTTTAACCCAGGAAAGATCCAAGGCTACAAAGAAATAAACAGATGATTAAGTAAATAAAAATGTGGGCCTATAGCCCAATAGCCTGGACCCAGTTATCATCCGCACCACACACCACCACCAAAGACAACTTTTAAGGTATTTGTTTAATTTTAATTCGATATGTTTGAGTATGTTTAAATGTTAGTATTTTTGGCAACCCAAAAATACGAGCATGTAAACATTCAGTGCTTTTCTCCATTCCTGTCCATAGTCTGCCCACAGATGATTTCTTCATGGCTGACCTAATTAGAAATTGTAGTGCAGATTGTTTAGATTTGCTACATAATGCAAAATTGAAAACCAGACCTATTTGAATTGATTTCACCATCTTGCTAATGTTAACTACACCTGATCTGTGTGACCTTTCAAATGCAGAGAAATTAATTATCATTTAAAATGAAATTCAATCTAAGTGTAGGTACTGTGTGCTTCAGTAAGCTTACCCGACCTCACAACAGTTGCTCTGAAAGAATTAACTTGCGGATGGAGCATGGATGGGTCTTTTTTTTTGGCTGGTTATAGAAAAAAACTCCACTCTGCATGACCTCAGTGCATTTAGTTCTAGGCTTGACACAATTCTCATTAGTCCTGAAGCTGCTTTCTGTTCACTGCTGCAGTCTGTAGGGGCAAGGTCTCTCTCTCTCACTTACACACACATACACATTCACACACACACACACACACAGCAATATATTTGTGTTCATATCTGATGAAGCGGGAAGCAGGCTCTGTGGGATTTCTGCAGACTCTAGGCCATCTGATCTCAGCATGTATCCTAAATAAGCTAAAGACCGAGTATGTATGCGAGTGTGTGTGTGTCGTGTTGTGATGAGAGGACATGGCTGGCCAGGGTGTAAATAATGCACTGTGCAGTAACTTCTAGCCAAACACTGGACACCCAATGAGATCGGGCCATGGCTGTGAGCTACAGACGTCCTGTGGTGTTTAGAAGACTCGCGAAGGAATGTCTGCAAGATAAAGTCTCCTGAGGATGTTATTCGACTCCAACTGGACTTTTGAGGGTGTTCAAGGCACTGAAAACACTTCACACTTCGTCCTCACAGGGCTGTGTCTTCTTAGATAATTCCTCATGAGCCAATGTACAAATGCTCTTCAAAACCTATAATAAAAAAATAACGCTTTACTGAGGACTGCGAGAATCGTATTTAACATTTCTAAATATACCACCATTTTATATTCAAAAAGAAGTCATGCCAAACCCTCATGAGACACAAGCAAAGAGTTCTTAGGCCACTAAGAATATGGAGAGCCTTATTAGTGTTCACAATAGCATCTACAAACATGTTTCGGTTGGGAATTTCACATCAGTGTGTTCTACCAATCATGTGAGGGTTAGGAGAGTTTACTCTTCCTTTGGCACCAGCTACCCCCATTATTTGTGGCTGGTGAGCAAAGACTTCAGTTTGAACGGGGTTAAACTACACCACCCTCATCATTTTTATCACCAAGTCAGGTCGTACTGAAAGAGCCCATATAATTAAAAATCTCATTTTAAAATGAGTCTGATGTTATATGTAAACAGTTTCTCATTCCAAACAATCCATACATGAAAACCAAGCTGCAAAGCCAACTCATTCTGAGATTACTGTCTTTATGATGTCACAAAAACCAAAGCATTTACACTTAGCCACCAATTCATGCACCATCAGTGTAGCTCCACCCATTCACAATTAAGTTATAAGAAGTGTTTCAGTCTGGACAGCTTCTAGAATGGGGCACAGCACAGGGCAGCCAGTTAGAAAAATAAATAATTTGCATACTTCAGTCTTAAAGGCACATGCACAGCCTTTTTAATTCTAAGGGATAAAAAGAGGTTGAAAATGGGAAAAAAATGTAAAAAAAGAATAATGACTTGATTAAACACATAAATCCGCACAGTGTTTGTGTGCGAGGAAAAGAATTTAATCATTTAGTTGATTATTCCTTTTAATGGATATAAAATCATTTATTGCTATCTTTATGTGCTATGAGAATGATGGGAAATTTCAATAAACAAACATACGCTGTTTTCAAGTTACCCCAGATGTTGTCAAGACATGTTTGCCGAGACATACTTTCTCTCCAAATTTGACTTCTTTAGTGTAGAACAAGGTTAAGTTTCCTCACAAAGCAGTAGAAGTATGGTGGTGTGGACTTAGGATTTAGGACACAGCATGAATTTAGGACACAGTGTGAATTACTGTGACCTGTAAGAATGATTATTATCAATATAAAAATATCAATTTTAGATCAGCACACCTACTCCTTAGGTGCTTTGTAAATACAGACATTGCTCATGTTTTTCATTTTATAACTCAGTCAGTCATACTGTGTCCTAAACCAGTCTGACCAGTCTGCACCACCTTAATGAAGAACTGGACATGGTTTGATAGAAGTTCTGAGGATGTATTTACAGAAAAGATGTGTGACTATAAACATCTTCTGTTAGTAACATTAGCCTCACAGATCCTGTTCTGTACTAAAGAGGCAAAATCTGGAGAACCAAACACACCTTAACTGTTTAATTACATCTGGAGTAGATGGGAAATATTGTACATTTGATTTTTTGCTTAACTACTCCTTAAATTCATAATTACAAGTGAGAGACATGTTACTGATAAGATATTTGCTTACATCTGTGAGTGTTACATTATGAACATTTTCACAACGGGGAGGGGAATGTCAGGAAAATACCAAAACTGGCAGGCTAGCTAGTGTTAGCAGTCAGATTTCCCTAATAGACACAATGACATCTTCATGTCCTCTGATTTTGCAAATGTAAGGCACATCTCTCTGAAGAGAACATGAATGCAACACAAATTCAGGTCAGATCAATTCAAATGGTCTTCCCTTAAGCACTACGTAACTGACACTCCGGCAGCCATCACAGATGTTGACTTATAGCAGACTACATGCTGTGCTGCACCAGTCTGCTAGCTGAGCAAACACTGAAATTGGGCTAACATATGAGTCTCGGGGGCTTTCACAGATGAGCTGGACTGAATGAATCAAACGCTGGTTCATTGCTGCGCACAGGATGCTCAGCTTGGTGTTACTCGGCCACCTGTTCAAATCAGGCCCTGTCACGGCATTTTGTGAAGCTTCGAAACAGTGCAGTAAGTACAGAGGCTATTGTCACTCATGCACAAGCAGAGCAGCTTGAGTGGGCGCGGTGGGAAGGGTACCCTTTGAGAGCCGAGCCGTGTTCGGTCTCTCAGCAGCTGCTACATTAGCAAGGCAGCTGAGATTTCTCACTTCAATTTTTCATGATGTTTACCAAGCTCTTTGTACTTTAGGGAAAGATCAAGGCGACGCTTTTTGACGGAGGCTGGAAATATTTATTACTGTCTGTTTGTCCCCGTCCCCGTCCCCCCCACAGCATCTCATAGTGAGGAATCTGGAGAGGCTGTATATTTGAAGGTGAGGTTAATGCTAGAAGAAGGCCCTACATGCATCTTGATACTATACTTTAATAAAATCTTTTTCGCAGACAAGATTTGATTATTAAAATTCCAAACTGGAATTGTCAGAGGCCCAGGACAGCCTCGGTTTTCCATACATATCTTTATATTTACAAATAGTATAAACATATATATACTGATATATAATGATACTTATATACATTAGCATACTCGATCAGCATTCTTGAACGGACTTGCTTGTGTGGTTAGAAGATACTGTAGAAGATACTGTTTTTTTTTTTTTTTAACAAAATAAGGAATTAGGCATCAAGATGCCTGTACAACTGTAATAGTAATGAGTGCACAGCATCTGAAACAGCATCTGAGAGGAAAACCTTCACTACCCTCATAAATGCAGTTCAAACACCACAAGCAGAAGCAGTCTTCTAATACAGATAATGTAGGAGACAGTGTTGTATTAGTATTCCTTAGAGCAGTGTCAGTCTCTCTCTCTCTCTCCCTCTCTCTCTCTATCCCTCTCTCTCTTCTCCACGTTCGCTTCCTCCTCCACACTCCTCTCTTCATGATAATTGACATTTTTAGACAAGATCAGTACCAAGCCGAAAGAAAGAAAAGAGAGCGTTTAAGCAGCAGTCTATTCACAAAGTGCCTGCTGTTCCTGCGGTAATTACACAGGGTGCGAAAAGATCACCACTGCTTATTGAATTCATATCAAATGAAATGTAGGTGGCAGCCTGGCTGTCCCTGCTGCTCATCTGCATTGAAACTCCAATAATTTACTTAGTTCTTCTCGCTCTTGTGCTTGCTTTCATTCCTTTTGTGCTCTTTTGCCCTTTTTTGCAGCCCCCTTCCTTCTCCCTCCATCCTCCTTCATCTTCCATCTCTCTGTGCCAGTCATTTTCTTCCGGCCCTCCATCCCCTTATCTCGTAATGGCCGTCCTTTCACTATATCTTCCATTTCTCTTTTATCACGACTTTGTACTCCCAGCTTTTTCACACCCTAAGAGAGAGAGAGAGAGCGAAAGAGAGAAAGAGAGAGAGGTGAGGGAGAGAGAGCCTTTCATGTGCACTTGCTGTGTGATATAAATAATGATGCGGCCATTGCCGGGCCATGTGACTGGCCTCCTGTCTCTGATCCTCAGAGAGAACTGTGAAGCCGTGCTGCTGGGCCGTTTCCGGCATGGACCCTGGATAATCGCTCACCATACGGATTCTCATTCAACATATTAGTCCACAGTACGTGTCACGTTTAAAATCATGTCAAACAGGCCGCCTTGCTGCAGTTTCCCCATCTTCCACTTGGAGGCGACATTTCCATAGTGTAATGAGCGCAAGGCCCAGAGGGCCGCACAGGGCTCCTAGCCGCTTGCTCTGCGCCTGGCCACGCTGCACCATCAGCCACCTTTAAATCAGGCCAGATAAAAACAGATGCTGGATTGAAATGTCACGAACGTATCTCAAACTGCCAGCACATTAACCTCCTCACCTGCCATGCCTCGCTCCCCCGGGGCCTCCACTGAACTCCATTGATTAAAAACACTAGCAGGTTACTGGAGATCCAGGGGCATGGAAAAGAAAGAGGGGAAAAAAATAGGCAGAGTAAGCAAACAGGCAGGTCTTTAGCTACTGATGCTGCCTAAGGTGAAAGACAGAGACGGGGAGAGAGCAGGAGGAGGAGGAGGAGGAGGAGGGAGAAAGACAGCAGGAGATATTTCTGGAAAGAGCTGGAGAGAGAAAAAGCATGAGCTCAAACAAAACCTCACTTAACTTTCTGCAGATTCGATCCCATGCCCCTTTGTTGCTTGACAGTGACATGCAGCAGAGAAGGAAGAAGATTTGTGATGCGATGGTGATTCAGAATATGACAGGGAAATGATGTTTGTATTAGTAGGGCATCATAAATCTCCATGTTTTGCTCCATAGTTAGCATTCCCTTACTTTCACATGGCCTGGAGCAAGCATATGATCACCAGACCTTCAGGCTTTACTGATTAAGTAAAGGAGATGTTTCCAGAGTCTCTTAAAGGGGCAGCTGGGTTAAATGACATGTATCATAAACCAGGGGCGTCCGGTCTTATCCTCAATGGCCAGTGTTACTCTATTCCGTCTCATGTGTCCCCTGGCTTTATTGGAATGAACACTTTCAGTCAACCTTGTAATGAAGCTTATTTATTAAGCAGACATGTATTTAAGCCATGTACACTGCTTTGTTTTGTTTTTTGCAAATGCATTAGCATAATGCAAACAGGATGAATCAATATGCACTTGCCTCAAACTTAAGCTCTTAAGTAATCTCAAATGGACTTGCTTATGCAGTATCTGACACTGTAGGACATACTATTATCAACAAAACAGGACTCATGCTAAATATGTAGCTCAATTGGCAAAAACATTCTTGAATGTTTGAACATGGTTTCATCTTAAGGAATGTGTATGTGGAGGCGAACCTAATGCTAGACTCTGCCTAGATCTAGCCACAAAGGTATGATCTGATTGTTAAAGCACCAACCAACAACTGTCAGATTACCACAGTTGACAACATAATCACTATACCATGCCTTAATCAGTTATACAATACCATTATCAGTAATATCATACCATACCTGAGAACCCAACTCTAATCAAAATAGGTAAAAACAATGAAAGCGGCTTTTTAACATTGAGCCAAAAGGTAATCTCAGCAGATCAGAAATCTGGGCATAGGAGTGCAGTGCAGTGCTGTGAGTCTGCCTCCCACTCTGATCAGAATTTTAATGACAAACACCTGCAAAGCTGTACTTTCTAAAGTCCGCACATCACACTTTTTTATATTCAGTCAGAATTCCTTCTTGTTTGACCATCCTCTGAAAAAGTCCTAACTTCAGTGGGAAAGGGGGTGGCTAAACTATTTAAGATAAATTGATGGATCTTTAAAATGTGTGAACTTTAACATTGTTTATGTACTGCATCAAAACATATGGACCCTTTAAGCATGTCACACTTCACCCAATTAAAACAGTTCCCACAGTTTATACTTGTAGTTTTGCTGTTCCTATCATAACACTGAGCAGTTGAGTGTGTGATCACCGGTGAGATTTACACTCACAGCCATGAGACCATGAGTTAATGTGAGCTGCTGCCGCTGGTTTCACTTCAGTAATTCTCAATTGCCTATGGTTCACTGTTTTCCCCCACAACATCTTGTAGTTTGGATGTTTGGAGATGATGCTAATGCTGATGGAAGGGCCTATATGCATTTTCATACTGTACGTTAATAAAACATTTTCTTACGAAAGCCTCCAGCCAAGAATTTCCAGAAGCTCAGAAGTGATGTCTGTTTTCAGGTCTTTTAATATCCTACAGTACTGTTAATATGCTACAGTACTCTTAGACTCTTGTGTAAACTCTTTAAAGCCTTTTAACTGCACAGTGAGGGCAAATACACAAGTTAACATTAGAATAAGTGCAAACAAACGAGAAAGCATTGAATAATATCAAGATTTGTTTGGTTTGTAAAAACTATTTAAAGTTTAGTGAGCTGGTTAGAAGAACACAGGTTCAGTTCCAGATTTCTCCTCGATTGCCTCCAGTCTTTGCATGGATTTGTGAAAGTACTGATTGAGCTGAACCAGGCATTTGAGGGATTTGATGAGAACTACTCGGTGTCCATGAGGAGAGGTCTGGGAATGATTAAGCAAACACATAGACATACATAAAATCACTATTCATTGTATAATATTATTTTTATACAGTCTGACATCAACTTTTAGAAACATAAACTGCTCAGCTAAACAGGTCAGCTTAAATATGATTTTCTCAGATGTCTGAGAAAATGTCTGATTTTTGCACAGTACTGTATATAATAGGCTACACTAGATAGCCTAAATATCTTGCTACAATCAATACTGTAATGCGGTTGAGGTCAAAATCTGCAGAACTTTTACTAGGGGACTGTCTCACTATATTCCAGAGTACTGAGACAGTTTAATACGAGCTGGTCCTTTTAGTTTCAGTTTAGTTATCTTTGCTTTCGGCTCACCACACTAAAACCCCTGCCTTTACTTTTATGTCGCCCTGCTTGGGGGGATGGAGGGGGGGTGGAATTACAGCTGCTGTCGTGACTGGCTTTTGCAGCGTCAGTGACCAGGCAATATGTGTTTGTGTAGCTGTGTTAGAGTGTCTGGCTTGGAGGCTACAGTTTAGGTCCATCAGAAGCTCAAGGCCGTGGCTCGTGCTGAGCCAGAGAAAACCGTCCTAGAGAAGGAGGCAGTGAATGGCCAGTGCCCACTGTGGGCTGCTGGGATGAGAAATGGAGCATAGAGCTGCCAAAGTGTGCTCAGTGACTGTCATTACTGCTCACTGCGCAAGGCTCAGCTGAGTCTAACAGTTATGTCAGCCCAACAATGTGACAGACACATGGGGTTCTAGGAAAATGGCTCTGTACTTGAATTCCTCTGCACTGCTTGGATTTTCACTTGGTTGAAACTTAACAGACATTATTCCTGCAAAGTAAAACCACCACTGTTGAATAAACACCTAGATGAGTTAGCATCAACAGGCCAGCCGGGCACAAATATATATATATATATATATATATATATATATATACAGAGAGAGAGAGAGAGAGAGAGAGAGAGAGAAAGAGAGAGAGAAAGAGAGAGACAGAGA
>JBBIGA010167624.1:0-16804 GCA_037576975.1 Alestes dentex | reverse complement strand
TATATATAATATAGTATATATTTATATTTATACACACTGAGAAGAAATTAAACATTTATCTTTATGGATTACAGATGATTACACAAAATTTTAAAGTTTAGGTATTTATAATTCATTCTTTTTACATAAGCCACATAAAAATGTGAGTATAAGCCTACAGTGCTTAACAACATTTAATGACACAACAGTTGATTTAATTTACACCATATATCAATACACAGGCATATTAGACCCATCTTTATTGTGCATTAAATAACACAGGCAAATTGATTTTATTATTACCATTGGTAAAGTGTAATACAGTATTACTGTCTGCTGTAAAGTGTTTCAACTGGTTTGTGGGACATGGCGGCTTTCCGGTCGGGCAGCCAGCACGCATCAGGCACTTACAGGGACTAACAAATAATGCAGAGGAACAGACTGACTGCCATTCACAATTACATAGTAAGTAGCTCTGATGAAAAGGACAATGAGTGCAGAAAGGTATGTGTGCCTAATAAAGTGGCTTATCTGTGTATGTGTGTTTATATTTTACAACGACTTCAAACATGGCCCAGTCAATTATATTTTAGTTTGCTGTAATATAATTCTATTGCTGCTATTACATATAAATGTCAGTTGTCTGATTTACAGTTTGTTCTTATTTGTTGCAAAACATAATCCATTCACTTGGCCCATACAGACCATACAGTGAGTGTTTGTCCAACAAAGGAGAGTAACACACTTGTTCACTAGCTCAGTTGTGGTCAGTGCTGTTAAAAAGTGGACAGATGAGGCAAAAGACAGGCTATAGGACTTACTGGGGCAAACTAAGTGGAATGCATTTGAGCTCTGTGAAGAAATTACCTCTGGGATTAATAACATTTTCTAATTCTGATTCTGATAATGTGGACGAAAACACTGTGACCGTGATATTTAACATCAGTTTCAGAAAGGATATGTCACAACTCAAATTAAATACTACAACAAGAGTTTGTACAGGCAAAGAACACTCTTCATAAACAATATAAACCAGACTACAGACCTTCTCCAGTAAGATGTGTTAGTCTATCAACTGTGTGCAAAAGTCTGCAAGACACTCCTAATAACAAAAAGCCATAATAACACAAGCTGAACACTTACTATTGCAGGTTTAAAAGAAACAGAATTACAAACCTCTTCAGCTCCAACAACCTCATTTAAATACAGCACACACAACAGAAGCTCTGTTCTTAACTCTGGCAGCCACTCAGCCTGCACTAAAGACTTATGAGGAGCAGGTGCAGCAACCAGTAACTTGGTGCAGGAAAGCAAAAAGCCCAAGTGGTTCTTGACACTATTGCCTGAAAATTTGTGCTAACCAACTTGCACCACTGTTCACACAGATCTTTGCTTCAATAGATCATTGCTTCAAACCCTCCACAGTAATACCTATTACCATAAACCCACCCTCTCTGGGACCAGTATTAGCAACTGAAAGACACTGCAAACCCCTGCTGGATCCTTTAATGCTCAGCTCACCTTATCTTTCAATATTCAGTGTTAATTCACCATAAACTCTTCCAGCTTAATGTACCTCAGCCTATTCTGTCTTCTCTCAAGAACATCTGTCAAATAAAGATAAAAACAACCAAACTGAAATGTTTAAAACTCCAGACTCCTCATGCTATTATACTCTTATTCTTAAGTATTGCTGGATTAATGTGACACACTGTTTTGCATTTTATTTAATTTTATTCTGTTTTATATTCAGTATTGCTAATTTTCACTTGACAGATGTACACTCGAAATACTTTTGTTGTACTCTGGATGCATGGTAAAACTGAATATATATAGTGCTTTACAAGTGTGAAACCTCCATTGTCAATTACTGTGAGCTACTGTGTAGCCCAAATTGTATGTATGCGCAAACACACATGGCAAAAAAGTCTTATTCTGGGTCAAAATATATTTAGTAATTAGGTGAAATTGGCTGTTTTATATTGGGGATATAGTGTACATCTACAGAACAGTACTGTGAGGAAATTGGACTGCCTGCAAATCTTTATGCCTGCACTTGCAGTTAGTAATACCATTTGGATATTAAAAAAAAGTCTGAGGACTGTGTCAGCTGACTTCAAATACCACACCTCCTTTTGTGCCACTGCCACCACATAGGCACAGACGGGCACAGACGGACTTGCACATTAACGGACCCAACCACATTAATGGACCCAACCACATTAACAATATACCAATGTATACCATTAGGCTGCGCTTGTGGCTACATGAAAATAGGGCGAATACAAAATAGTATAATAATGTCAAATTCTAGAAATGTAAAGTTGACTTACCATAAATGTCTAGTCTGGCTGTGCATGAAATTATTCCAGCTTCATTTTTTGCAGACACTGTATACCAGCCAGCATCTTCTTTCCTGGTTGGCTGAATAAAAAGGCAACCATATCCTGTTGTATCTTGGTGCAAGCTAGGGTTTAAAAGATTACAGTAAGTCTTTTGTCTACAAGGTTTTTGTTAATATAAAGATTTTTATACAAGAAAAGAAAGGTCTTGCTAACAAAATGTAATAAGGAGAAAAACACTAGAGATTTCAATTCTTACAAGAACTTACCTAAATCTTTCTGAAGAGCTAGAGACAGTGTCATTGTCTTTCTTCCAGTAAATCACAGGTAGGGGCATGCCCACTACTCTGCATTCTAGACGGACTGGGCTGCCCTCTGCGATGCCCGTGTTCTGTAACTTTTCCACAAATTTTGGGGCTTGTTTCATCTCTCTCTCTGAAAAAGTTGTATAGTTGTACTCTTAGGGCATATAGTGGAATGTAAATAAACATCTAATTACAGGCTGATTAATTAATATAGCAAGTATAAAAGATCCAAGCCTGTCCAAAAGCAGACAAAGATCTGTCCCCCAGGTGTCACTGTCTCCAAGAACATCACCGCACGCCCCAACCAGAGGCCGTGAATGACTGCAGAGGTTGACTCGCTGCTGAGAACACGAGACACCACCTTCAGTTCAGGGCTGCCCTGAGAACAGCAAGGTCCATCAGAGCAGCAAAGTGTGCACACGCCCAGAAAATCCACAGCCACTTCAAGGACACTGGGGAAGAGCGTGTAGCTTACCTCAAAGATGAGCTGCTGCTGTTACTCCAAGATCTCGGCTTGCTAGGCGGACCGGGCCCTCAGACCACGGTGTTGCCTGATGCTGATGGCCGGGGGAGGAGACATCGCAAGGCTATTAGCTATGGCTATTAGCAACATGCTAATGTACCGTAGCGACCGTGATGCTAACCTTATCCACAAAGCTAGAGGTGGTGGGCTTTGTGTTAACATGGACTGGTGCGTGAAAGCTGTACTAATCTCGAGCTGCCAGAGTTTATGACTGTTAGATGCAGGCCATTTTATTTACCGTGGGAATTCACCACCATGCTCATAGTCATGGTGTACATCCCACCCGGCACTAACACTAACAACGTGCTGCCAGAACTGTATGAAGCCATCAGCCAGCTCCAAAACTCACACCCTGATGGACTGTTTATTATAGCTGGAGATCTCAACCTTGCAAATCTCAAGACAGTTCTCCCCAAATTCTTCCAGCATGTGGACGTTCCGGTGAGGGGAGCAAACACGCTGTACTGCATTTACACAAACATCTGGGGTGCGTTCTGTGCTTCCCCAATCACGTGTCCATCATGTGCATCCCAGCCTACAAACAGCCATGCCAAGCCTATCCAAGAGCAGACATCACCTGCCTGTGATGGTGAGGCCTCCCTTTCAGATGTGCTGAACAACTTCTATGCACGGTTTGAACAAAGGCAAAATGGCAGGGAGGAAGTCCATCCCACCTCC
The DNA here is from genome assembly GCA_037576975.1 of Alestes dentex. Taxonomy (NCBI): domain Eukaryota; kingdom Metazoa; phylum Chordata; class Actinopteri; order Characiformes; family Alestidae; genus Alestes; species Alestes dentex. The sequence goes on along the minus strand of JBBIGA010167624.1, from coordinate 12,977 downwards.
CAACAACCAGGTGCCCTGACTGACCAGGGCAGGCATTAAGAAAACTCTGCAGTTTGCATACCATCCCAACCGTTCTACTGATAATGCCATCAACACCACCCTTCATCTGGCCCTCACTCACCTCGACAAAAAGGACACTTATGTTAGAATGCTGTTCATAGGCTTCAGTTCAGCATTCAGCTCCATCACTCCTCAGCGTCTGATCGGGAAGCTGAGACTGCTGCGCCTAAACACCTGCCTCTGCAACTGGACCCTGGACTTCCTGACTGCGAGTCCTTAGTCAGTCAGGATTGGAAACAACATCTTCAGCACCACCACGCTAAACACAGGGGCCCCCCAGGGCTGTGTGTTCATCCCTCTACTGTTCACGCTGCTGACCCATGACTGTGCAGCAATGCACAGCTCAAACCACATCATCGAGTTCACTGATGACACGACTGTGGTGGGTTTGATCAGCACGAACAATGAAGCAGCATACAGAGAGAAGGTGCAACGGCTGAAGGACTGGTGCGAAGTCAAGAACCTTTCCCTAAATGTGGAGAAAACAAAAGAGATAGTTGTTGACTTCAGGAGGGTGCAACGTGATCACTCCCCGCTGGGTATCGGCAGCTCTTTGGTGGAGATCGTCCTTGGCATTCACATCATGGAGAACCTCACATGGACCCTCAACACCAGCTCCATCATTAAGAAGGCCCAGTAGCGTCTCTACTTCCTGCGGAGACTGAGGAGAGCGCACCGTCCACCCCCAATCCTCACTATGTTCTACAGAGGGACCATAGAGAGCATATTCTGTAGCTGCATCACAGCCTGGGATGGGAATTGCAATGTTTTGGATTGCAAGACCCTACAAAGGATTGTGAGGACAGCTATGAAGATCATTGGGGTCTCTCTCCCCTCTGTCATAGACATTTGCATTACACACTGCATCCGCACAGCCACCAGCAATGTGGATGACCCCACTCACCCTTCCCATCTGGCAAAAGGTTCTGTAGCATATGGGCCTCCACTGCTAGAATGGGGAACAGTTTCCTCCCTCAGGCCATCAGACTCCTCAACCGGAACTGAAACTAAAAACTGTCCCTTCTGCCCCCACATACAACTACTCAGACTTTAATTACCTGTGTAAATATGAATCTATTTATTACACTGCACATCCTGTTTCTATCCTGTTGCTGCTATATTTGCACATCATATTTATTGCTGTTTAAATGTTCTGCATTTTTGCACACACAACTCTCACTGCTAGAATATAGTACCTGTCAAAATACTGTATTCATCCAACCCTTGGCTATTGTTGATTGCACTGAATGTTTACACTTTACACTTTACTTCACACTTTATGTTGTCTTGTCTAATTGTATTGTTGCGTTTGTTTCTTGCATACTTGTGTACTGTTTGCACTTGTGGTCTGGTGCTGTTCTGTTCTGTTCTGCTTATGTGTTGCGCCAGAGTCCTGGAGGCACATGATCTCATTTCATTGTGTACTCTGTGTGTATGGTCGAAATGACAATAAAGCCTACCTAACTTGACTTGACTTGACTTATATTGTCTCTTGCAGATAAATGTGCAAAATCATTCCAATATGATTGTCTTATGTAACTTCACTGGTTTCAGATAGCAGTAGGAAGTGGCCAGGTTAAAGTTACGTGGTGCGATTAATCCGCGTTCATGCTTTTTTTTTTGCACGTTATTTTTTCTGTGATTAATTTATCGAAATGAATGCGTTAATTTGACACCACTAGTTATTACTGTTGAACAAAACGAAACCAAGATCTCAAGACAACTCCACCAAGATGTGTGTTTTAAGCAAATACATTTGATAATGTTTAAAACTTTCCTATACATTTTATTTTATTTATTTAGCCTCCCATAGATAGATTTTCTTCTTTTTCAGTCTGTTTTCCTGGACCTACAGCAGTTTGCTGGTCTGCTTTGGGTGGTGGTGGCCTAGTGGGTGGGATACTATCAATCAGGTTTCCATCAACATCATAGTACAAAAACTACTCTTGTCAAGGTACTAAATGATGTTCGCCCGAATACAGATGCAGGAAAAATAACCGTACTGGTGCTGTTAAATCTGAGTGCAGCTTTTGACACTGTTGACAATAACATCCTGCTAGACAGACTTGAAAATTGGGTTGGGTTCTCAGGTACAGCCCTTAGTTGGTTCCGGTCATACTTGGAAGGCAGGAGATACCTTGTGTCAATCGGCTCATGTGAACCAGAGAAAACTGCCATGCCATATGGAGTCCCTCAAGGGTCCATTCTGGGACCTGTCCTATTCAATCTGTACATGCTTCCTCTGGGTCAAATTCTTAAAGAGAATGATGTGTCCTTTCATAGCTATGCAAATGACACTCAGATCTATCTAGCTCTTTCACCAAGTGACTTTGGCCCAATTGACTCATTGTGTCGGTGCCAAAGAAAGTACATGACTGGATGCATCATAATTTTCTCCAATTAAAGAAATACAAAACAGAGATTATTCTGTTTAGTAATAAAGAGGGAAGAATGATTCTTAGTGCCCACCTGGAATCTAGAGCACTTAAGACATCCAGCCATGTAAAAAACCTTGGTGTGATCCTGAATGAAGACCTTAATTTTGATGATCACATCAAAGCTGTCACAAAGTCAGCATTTTGGCACCTCAAAAACATTGCTAAAGTTAGAGACTTTGTGTCCAAACAAGACTTAGAAAAACTGATCCATGCCTTCATTTTCTGCAGGGTCGACTATTGTAATGCTCTCCTCACTGGGATTTCCAACAAGTCCATTCGACAGCTCCAACTCATTCAAAATGCTGCTGCCAGAGTACTAACCAAAACCAAGAAAAGAGAGCACATTACTCCTATTCTCAGGTCCTTGCACTGGCTCCCAGTTTGGTACAGAATTTACTTCAAAACATTACTTATTTTGTACAAGTCACTCAATGGTTTGGGTCCTACGTACATCTCTGATATGCTCAAAGTTTATATTCCTGGTAGGTCTCTTAGATCTGCAGGAGCTGGACTGTTAGTGGTAAGAAGATTTGAAACCAGACATGGTGAAATGGCATTTAGTCACTATGCAGCTCGCCGCTGGAACAAACTGCCCATTACTATCAGACCTGCACCAACTGTAGCCAGCTTTAAAAAGCCGCTAAAAACAGCACTATTCACCCCTGCCTTCCCCTAAATATTTGCACTTTTAATGCACTTTTACTGCACTTTTAATGTTCTTTTATGTATTCCTTTACTTCTTTTACCCCTCTCATTATCTTGTTTTATTTTTCTAAAATTTTCCTTTATTCTTATTTCAATTTACATTGCCGTAAAGCACATTGAATGACCTTCTGTGTATGATAATGTGCTATATAAATAAACTTGAACTATAGTTACGAAATGGCAGTCGCTTTGGAAAAAGGCATCTGCTAAATTCTGTAAATGTAAATGCGTCGGATGTCATTGATGTCAAGTAGGAGTTTATTTCATCCATAAACACAGTATACACTGAAATAAAACAATGTTTTTCCAGTACCACGGTGCAGCACAAAAACATAACACCACAACACTACACAAGTGCTGGCACGGGACAAGACTGCAAGATCAATCTGAAATTGAGTGTTTTGAACGGTAACATCTGTCACTATTAACAGTGAAAAGCCTAAAGCAAACTAATGAACCTGGACTTATGCATGGGCGTCATCGCCATTCAATCAGAGGGGGGCGTGTCCCCCTCACATTTTATAATTATTAGTTTGGACCCCCCCACATAAATAATTAGTTCACCCAGCGCTGTTGAATCTTGAATCTTCCGCGAAAGAATCCACTCCACCTAATCGATAGAAGAATACACACACCACTGGAAATCCGAGCAGCCTGTCTGTGCACTGGAGGCAAACCCGGAGTGGATTTCCAGTGGTGTGTGTATTCTTCTCTCGATTAAGTGGAGTGGATTCTTTCACGAAACATTCAAGATTCAACAGGGGTTTCCAAACACCCCCACCCCCTAAAAGGATGAGACTTTGCAGCATGCAGCAACCCCGCCCCCACCCAAACCCCACCCACATCCAAACCCCGCCCCCACGCATAGACCGATGAGACCCCCTCACATTAAAAATGCTTCTGATGCCCCTGGACTTATTTTATTAAACTCTTGAATAAGATTTGGTTATAACTGTTGATGTTATGTACCTGTAGATGTGACACAAACTATTGATTTCTGAAAGATCTTGTAAAAGGCAAGGGCAAAATTCACTTGTTTTAAAAGATAACAGACCACTTTGCATTACTTATAACTCCTATTTAAAATATTCATGAGCCAAAGATATTTATCAAACTCGTGGAAATTTAAGGTATTTTATACAGTTTGTTCAATGTTATCTGACTCTCCATATATGAATGAAAGGCAGAATTGTGTTTTTAGAGTTGTTCATGTCTGCCTGAGTGGCTTATATTTGGTCACATTGCCATTTGAAAAATAAAGGTAATTGTGACAATGAAAATAGTTTTATAACAATGTGTCTTTTCAGGTAACGTTTGTGGTTAAAAACATGTCAGAAGGAACTATTGGCCCCCGGGTGTCTTCACTTTATCAAATTTGGCCCTCTTTACAAAAAGTTTGGACATCCCTGCTATAAGCTCTCTGCACAGAAAACAAAACCACTCCACTATCCTCCCTCCTCTTCATGATTGCATAGGACCCCAGGGTTGTCATGACCAGCTTTTGATGAGTTTACATTAGCAAATTGATTGGAATGATCATTCCATTCATTTCCCTCAACGGTGTCACTCCTCAATAGGCATATTCATTAAGACAGGCAAGGAAAAATATGAAGCTTAATGAGCCCATGTTCACAAGCAAAAAGAGTCCTGTGCACACAGATGAATCAGCCTTGACTGCTTTTGTGCCACAGCAAACTTTGAGTAAATGTGGTCCATAGTGTATGCTATTTTACTTGTGACCTTCGGCTCCTTGAAAGGCACTACATAAACTTAAATTATTACTGTCATTATCATAGTGTATGAAAACTCTGTAGCCCTAAATATATTGACATTGACAGGCAATGTACAATACTGGTCATTTACTGAGCTATTATGACTATGTGTGAGTTTGTTTTTAAAGCTTCAACAATGCAAAATTTTGTGAGGTATAAATTTCTATCACAAGGTACACTAAGCTCATAGCTCATAAAAAAGAACTAAACAAGAATGGGACACCAAATATGTTTGACTGATCAACAGCAACTGAAAAAATAGTAAATTACAAATAATTCCATAAAACAAATCTGGGAAAAAGTCAAGTGATTTCAATCTTACCGACAACACTGAGAGTAAAGCAGAATGAACTCTGTCCGGCTTTGTTGGATGCAATGCATGTGTATGTTCCAGCATCCACTTTTGAGATAGGATCAACAACTAGAGAGTGAATTCCATTTTCTCTCACCAGCATCCGATGAGTCAAATCTGGACACAATACTTTTCCATTCAGTAGCCAGATGATTTCTGGATGGGGCAGTCCACTCACCTGAATTTTAAGAGGGAGTTTTGGTAAGAATCTTAAATCTTTAATCTGCAAATGATTGTCCATGGTATGAATCTATGTTGTACCTTGCAATCTAACCTACAAAGCCTGCCCTCATGAGACACCATGTTACCAGGAGCTTGCAAGAAGTGAGGGCGAAATAATCGCTCTTGACAAGGATCTGCCTCCTCCACCTGCTTGACACGGGATTTAACCCTGCAATAAATATGAGAAATATCAGAATTATAAAATATTAAGACCTTTCTAAATAAGTCCCTGTGCAACACGACATCTCAACATCAGTGCGGTACTGCACACACTGTTTATTGTAAAAGTGTTCTGTGTTCTAGACCTATAGATTTAGAGCTTTACTTAAGAAAACAACATAACTGAGAAGAAGGGCAGGAACAAATGCCTGAGAAATTTCTTTCCATACATAGGACTGAAACCAACATATAGAGTGAAACTCATTTCTACTAAGCCACTGCCATTTTGGATTTTTATGTACAAAACCCATTTCCAAATAACTTGGGATACTTTCCACAAATTAAATAAAAACTAAAATCTGTAATTCACTTGAACCTTCATTTAACAGGCAAAAGGACAAAGAAAAGATGTTCAGTGTTTTCACTGACAAACTTAATTCTATTTGGGAAACATACATTTAGAACTTGATGCCTGCAACACACTCCAAAATTGGGACAGAGGCAAGTTTACCACTGGGTCACTTCCCGTTCTTAACAGTTTGAGCTGCTCAACAGTCCATGGTTGCTGTTGTCTGATTCTCCTCTTCATGATGCTCCAGACATTTTTAAAAGGAGACATATCTGGACTGCAGACAGGCTAGTCAAGCACACACACTCTATATCTGCGAAACCATGCTTTTGTAATTTGTGCAAATTGAGGACTGGCATTGTCCTGCTGAAATTAGCATCCCACAGATGCTGATTTTTGCACCTTTCATTGATAACAGTCTGGGTGGTCTGTTTTCAACAAGCTGAAACGTGGACTCGTCTGACCACAGAACACTTTTCCATTGTCCATCTCAATAGTATTTCTGCACCAAATTGATGTGTGGCTTCCTCTTTGCATAATACAGTTTCAGGGAGATTTACTTGACGCAGCGGTGGACTGTGTTCAGGAACAATGCTGTCATGCACATTCAGCAGCGGTTTCCACCCTTGGCCTTTATGCAGCTTTATTCTGACTCCCTGACTCTTTTCAGTACTGTGGATGGTGACAAACCTAAATTCTTTGCTGATAAACATTATTTTTAAATTAATAGCTAATTCTCTTGTGAAATTCAGCACAAATTGGTGAGCCAGGATCCATCTTTGCTTGCAAAGACTGAGATTTTGGTAAATACTCTTGATATCTACACCTGGTACCAGTTAACCCGCTCATTGAGGAACCTTCCAGAAAGTTACTTGTATAAACTTTTCAGTCTTTCTTTGCTTCTGCCCCAACTTTTTTGGAGCGTGCTGCAGGCATTACATTTCTAAATTTGTTTGTTTACCAAATAGAATTATGTTTCTGTTCTTGCCTGTTAAATAAAGCTCCAAGTGAATTACCAAATTACAGATTTTAGTTTTTGTTGCATTTTTGGAAAGCATTTTTCCAAACTTTCCTGGAAATGGGGTTTGTACTTGCAATGATACAATACAATTACACTATGATTCTCTTGTTAGTATTCAGTAGATTTCAGTAAACATCTTATGTGGAAAAAGATGAAAAATACAAGTGTAACTCACCTCTGAGAATGAATCATGGGCCTGTTTTTAATAGGACCTGACTGCACGATCAAATGACCTGAACAACTTATTCTACCCTAAAAACATTAATGGACAAATAAGACCCTTATATTACAATTTCAAGATGATGTTGAACACCATATTCATAAAGTGTTAATGGGTTACCTGAGGATTTGCTGCCATGACAGTGTAATTGCCATCATCATCATTTGTAGCAGCTTCTATGTATAATGAACATGTTCCATCACCTTCTCTTATTCTTTTGTAGTGCTTGTTTTTCTTTAATATCTGTTTTCCATCCTTAAACCAGTATACCTAGGCAGAAAGTACAAAAGCACACAATATAAATATCTTCTATTATGTGAAAAATACCTAATAAAGACTTTCATAACTAGGAGTGTCATGCAATTAAAATTAATCTAATTAATTACAAGTTCTGATTAATTAATCTAAACTAATTGCATTTGTGCTGTAAAAGTAAAATGTAAAATGCCAATTTTGGCATATGAGTGAATGAATAATCAACATTACAGACTTTCAGCATCTTTTTCATTTAGTAACTTTTTTTGCATTGCTCATGTGCAGTCATGGTCACAGTAGTCAAAAATATACCCTGATATGCTGAGGGGAAAAAAATGCTTAGGCAAGAATAAGGATAGAACTAAGCCTGTCTTAAACGTGCAGTTCAAGACAATGTACATACAAGCCTGGGCTTCAGAAACATTTTAATGTGGGGGGGGGCACTGTTGGGGGTGTCACGTCACCCCCTAATATAATAGTTCCGGTGCCCAGCATACAATGCATCTCAAAATAAACTCTGCAACAGGTCACAGGTAGACTTGCTCAGTTTGAGTCAGAGTGCCTGGTCCAGTGTGGCTTGCCTCTGGCATTGGGATCGGGCTGTTCTGGCTCGTACTGCCAGATTAGCTCCTAAATGCTTTGCTTTGAGGTGATATTTTAGACTTGATGTACACCAATGATAAAAATATGTGGTCGTGAAAAAAATACAGTATCAATTTTTACAAAATGTAAACTTTTACATCACAAGATATTGGGATCTTGGGTACCACTGGATAGTTTCAGTTGCTATGAACTAAATTTCACAAAATATCCAAATAATGTGGTAGTGATGCACAGGTTGAAATTGCATGAAGTTTACACAACATATTTCCCAGGCATGTATTGGTTCCCAAAATGTAAACATTGTAAAAATTTAGCTTAAGCAGTTATTGAGAATTTGAAATGTGTCAGTTGCTGCTCCCCAATAGACAGTTACATGCCACCAAAAAAAATGGTGGCGATGTGTGTCAAATTTTATGAAGTTTGACTTCGGCAAGTGAAGCACAAAATTTTTGCACTGACATGGATCACTACACAGAATTTTTTGTAATCCTGTGATGTTTTTAAATACTAGCATTAGCATTAACTCGCTTAAAGCACCAGAATGGTAAGAAATGCCACTGGGTGGCGATATTACAAGTGTGGCTGATACACATTCTGCTTGATTTAAAAATGTTTGAGCAATTCTTAGTGGCAAGTCTTGCCGTGATTTTCTCTGCCTTTTTAACAAATTGTAAATTTGCGTAAGGGTCTCAAAAGATGTGCTATTGAGAAACGTCCTTTAACAATGGCAACCGACACAGCAACTAGACTGAATTACAAGTATCAAGCCCTTTCTGAGAGCTTGTTTATCATCAGAATAGCACTGCTTAAGTGTGAAAAGATGTGGACTGAATATACATTGATATGGCTGAAGTATGCAGACTGCAAAGATGCATATAAAATATAAATGCTCATCACTGGCTCACATTTGTACTGTCACACTGTGTGTATTTACGTTTACGGCATTTAGCAGACGCTCTTATCCAGAGCGACGTACATCAGTGCTTAAGTAGTCACCTCTGTTCTTTATACCTGTAAAGCTACACTAAGATCAACACCTGCTTTTACTGCCAGCTAAGTTACACACCTTAACAAACCCTGTCAAAGTGTGTGTGTGTGTATGGGGAGTTAGAGACTGTGCTTTAGCTTGGAGCTCTTAGGATTAAAAGGACTGAAAAAAAATCCAAATAACACAATTTTTCAAGATTTTCAAAATTGTCCCATTCCTAGTTTGTAATCCATCCACCTGTGTCACGTCTGGGCTGCCTTGGTCACGCACCCAGCGGCCCCTGTTGCCAGAGTATTAGTAGTACCCAAGTCCTGTCTCGTCCTAATGATGTCATGGTTGTCGGGTGGGTCTGGTGCCTAGGCAACCTAGCTGTGAAGTGTTGAGCTTCGTTGGCTCATTAGCGGGGTTGTTAGGCACCTCATTACGTGTCCACCTGTCTTGTGTGAGTGTGTAAGTGTAGCTTGTTTCAAGTTTATTGTTTCTGCTGCATGATTGGTCGTCTGTGTCAAGCCCCGTAGTAGAAAAGCCAGCTGAGAAGGCGGGCAGTTGCCAAGCTTCTGGCGGGGTTTGTTATCTTTGTTTAAAACTCTATCTAACGTCTGTATTCCTAGAGAATTAGAAGCGGACTTGTGCCTGTGAATTTCCTGCATTGCTCCAACCTACCATGCTCCAAGTGGCAGTTGGAGAGCGGCCCCGTACAGGAGAGACCAGCGCGAGGCTGTGGCCTCTTTGATCCACGCACATGTGTCAGTGACTGTCTGCCTTCTCTCTGTGTCTCCCCCTTATCTCTGCAGGCATGGATCGGTGAGCAGCCCTCACCAAAAGCAGCTCCACGGAGCGTGGAGCAACTCTACTGGCCACTATTGCAAGTGAGCCTAAACGCGTCTAGTGTTCTCGGACAAACAGCTGAGTACAAGATTATATATCAGAGAACAGATTATATATTGGTTTTGTCACTGTAGTTAGTGATTAACAGTGAACTGTGTGGACTTGTCATAGGGTGATGTGACTGTGTTTTTAAAATTTTCACATCACTGTCCTATTTTTATTTCGAAACCATGACACAGGGGACCCAGACAACCTTGTGGTTGATCGATATTGGATTTGCCCATCACCAGCTTCACTGGCTTAATCTTTTTACCTCATCAGAGTGTGTTTGTTAGAACAAGGCAAGTTTTCACCTTTATAATTGGTTTCAGTAACGACTTGACTTTGGATTAAATAGGCTTCTCAAGCTGCATAACACCATATGCAGGAATAAAGAGGGTTGAGATACTGCCTGTTTGATGCTAACTTTTCAGATCAATAAACAGAAATACAATATGCTTAGTTTCTCATTTGTCTCTTGAATCCCCATTTAGCGTGCCACCCTTTTCACGTGTACCTACCACATCACCAAACCCAGTTTTTAAGTATCATGTATCCTCTTATCAAGAGAATGCTGGTAGAAACAGGGTGGGGTGAGGTATGAATTTTCACACAAACACACTGGTCACAAAGCCAAGGCAGCATCTTTATCATCAAGGAAAGCATTCCCCTGCGATCCTGCTGCTGTTGAGAGCATCTCAACCATGAGCATTATTTCATGGTTCAGGCTGCACATTCCAAGAACAGAAAGCCCTGCATTTGTAAGACCAGAGCAATCTGTTCCGTTTGCTGAACTCAGGCAAACAATTCTACAGCATTATGGCCAGGACTGAGAGACTCAAGCTTTTCTCCGTAGCCAATAAGGCTCCTCAAACCAGGACAAGCCTCACATTCACTTGCACTCATTAGTACTCCTCTTACCATAATGCATAACAATACTGATTATTATAAGGAACAGCTCTTTGGGAATAGTCAGACAACTTATGTATGTGTGTATATATATATGTGTATATATATACAAACACATTGGAGGAACCCTGGTGCCCAACAACAAGCAGCTTTTATTAAAGTTCTCTAAAATTAACAGTCAATATGACAAACAAAACAGAACAAAAGCTAATACTTTGAATTTTCAGGTAAATTTAAGTGCACAACAAAAAGTGGGAACAGCTTAAGCTGCAGCAGCCACTCCATTTCCTCTGTACTGGACAACTCCCTGCAGTGCTAGCATCACCCATGTTAGCTAGCGGATGCCGTTTCACATGGGCGTACATAACACTGGTACTGTTATTGTACTTTAACACTGACTTGCAGATTGTGCAGGTCACCATGCTGTTTGTGTGGTCTAGAGTGAAGTACCTCCATACATGTGATGTGTGTCTGTAACCTACTGCCTCTGCTGCCATGTCCCTCGTTTTCAATTCAGATTCCCCTCTACGCACCAACGGTATCACCCTTTTTATGAAGTGACTATAATTGGTTAAGTCAAGGAACGCATGTCAGTGTAAGCCAATCAGAGGCAGAGATTGCACTGTGTACACAAGCGTGCACACAGAGACAAAACAACACATGACTTGTCGACTTGTGCCTCTGACGTTGATGCATCAACAAATCAGCTTTTCTGTTAATGCCCATATATAAATAATATATATAAATGCTGGGCAGTGATTACATTTTTTTAAATCGCGATTTTCTGTGATTAATCGTATTGTTATATGCAAAATGCAATAATGAATTCAAAAGTGGTGTATTGCACACTTTTATTTTTAAAGTACTATATGAACAAAAGTGCAATAACATTTGGCTTTAAACAAATAAGGAGTTTTTTAACAGCAGTGTTCCCTTTAACACAGTAATCAGAATCAGAATCAGAAAACTTTATTGATCCCGGAGGAAATTACACAGCTGCAGTTCAAATATTTCTGTAAATCTCAAATTAAACATTAATGTTATCAAATCAAATATAAAACCAAAGCTATTTGCCATTATAGCTTTATAACCATTACAATCCCCCCCTGACAAACAGCCAAGATGTAGAGCATATTATTTGCCTATTTCCCATCATTATCGGTGTTATAAACTGACTGTATAAACTGAATAAACTTCAAGGTACCATTTTTCAACAAGGCAGCATGAATCAATACACGGCTTATAAGTAAATATATAAAAAAAAAAATTCTCTGATTATGCATATTATTTGTCTATTATTTGTCGATTTGCGCTACGGTAGCATAAGGCAGCATAATTCATCAGAACACTGGTGCCCATGGTCCAGAGCCACAATCATAACTGTATATCAGGTACCGTCTGAGCAATAATATAAATGTTGGCGTTAATTAAATAATGAGTTAACGCAATAATAATGTGTTAACATGCCCAGCACTTATATATAAGTTGACGAGTCGTGTTTTTTTTCCTCTCTCTGTGCGCGCTTGTGTGCAATCTCTGCCTCTGACTGGCTGACGCTGACATGCTTTCCTTGGTTTAACCAAATATTATAGTCCCTTCATAAAAAGGGCGGTACCTTTGGGGAATCTGAACACAATACCACAAGAAGACGAGAGACACGGCTGCAGAGGAGACACACATCAGATGTGTGGAGATGCTTCACTCTAGACACACAAACAGCACCTGCACAACCTGCAAGTCGGAATAAAGTATAGTAACAGTACCGGCGTTCTGCACAGCATCTGAAATGGCACTGCTAGCTAACATGGCTAACGCTAGCACTGCAGAGAGTCGTCCGGTCCAGAGGACGCTGAGTGGCGCCATGGCTTAAACTGTTCCCACTTTCTGTTGTACTTAAATTTACCAGAACATTCAAGGTATCAGTGTTTGTTTTGTTTTGTTTAATTGTCATGTTGACTGTTAATGTAATGAGAACTTTAATAAAAGTTGGTCAACGTTGGGAACCTGGGTTCCTCCGCTGTGTGGTTCGACTTTGATGTCGAAAAAATCTGAAGTTG
>JBBIGA010167615.1:0-16804 GCA_037576975.1 Alestes dentex | reverse complement strand
GGGGGTGATATGAGGGGTCTTGGGCCATTGTGGATGGTAAAGAGTTTTTTATAGTGCGGGGGGATGGGGGAGGGGTTGCTCTAGTCTATTCTTTGGGGGGCGGGATGTTGATTGTTTGTGGGTGGGTTCTTTTGTTAAGTTTGTTTGTGGTGTTGGAGTTGACTCGAGGTTTGGGCCGGGGGGCGCTTCGAGCAGTTAGGTAGTGATGAAAAGGATGGTTAGAAGGCTGGTCAAGAGGAATATGGTTAGGTAGGTTTTGATTATGCCTTGTTGGATATTGCTTGTGGAGGTGATGAGTTTGATTTGTGCTAGGGACAGTCCTTTTGGACCTGTTTTTTCTGTTCATGTTTGGTCTATGAGTTGGGTCGCGATTAGTTGTCCTAAAATGAGATTGAGTTTAGGTATGAGTCGATGAGTGGTTGTTGGAAAGTAGCCTAGTATGTTGGAAAAGCGGTAGGGGGGTAGGGTTGGTGTAATTTTAAATTGTTTTGATGTCAGTGTGGCCAGTTCTAGGGCAATGAGAAGTCCTGAAATTGTGACGGCCAAGGCGATTAGTTTGAGGATTGGGGGTATGGTTATAATTGGTGTTTTTAATGGGAGAAAATTGGATGAAATGATTAATCCTGCGGTAATGCTGCCTCAAGCTAAGCGTTTGAGTGGATTTATGATGGTGGGGTTGTTTTCGTTGATGGGTGAGGTTGGTAAAAAGCGTGGAGTTCCCATTGTGACGAGAAAGATTATTCGGAGACTGTAGGCTGCGGTGAAGGAGGTGGCGAGTAGAGTGAGAAGGAGGGCTCAGGCATTAAGGTATGAGGTGTTTAGGGCTTCGAGAATGGCGTCTTTTGAGAAAAATCCTGCTAGAAAAGGGGTGCCGATTAGTGCTAGACTGCCAATTGTTAGGCAAGATGATGTAAGCGGTATTAGTTTGTGGAGGCCTCCCATTTTTCGGATGTCTTGTTCGTTGTTAAGGTTGTGGATGATGGAGCCTGAGCAAAGGAAGAGCATGGCTTTGAAAAAGGCATGCGTACAGATGTGAATGAATGCTAGTTGTGGTTGATTAAGTCCAATAGTCACTATTATCAGGCCTAATTGGCTAGATGTGGAAAAAGCTACAATTTTTTTGATATCATTTTGGGTAAGTGCGCAGGTAGCTGTAAACAAGGTAGTTAGGGCCCCTAGACAGAGACAGAGGGTCAGGGCCAGCTGGTTATTTTCTATTAACGGGTGGAAGCGAATGAGGAGAAAAATGCCGGCCACAACTATTGTGCTTGAGTGGAGTAGGGCGGAGACTGGTGTTGGGCCTTCTATGGCTGAGGGAAGTCAGGGGTGGAGGCCAAATTGTGCCGATTTTCCAGTTGCGGCAAGGATTAGTCCTAGGAGAGGGAGGGTTGTATCTAGGTTTTCTGAAAGTAAGAAGATTTGTTGAATTTCCCATGAGTTGAGGTTTGTTGCGATTCAGATTATGCTTAAGATTAGTCCGATGTCTCCTACTCGATTATAGATGACTGCTTGGAGGGCTGCTGTGTTGGCGTCGGCACGGCCGTACCATCAACCGATAAGTAGGAAGGATATGATGCCAACGCCTTCTCAGCCGATAAATAATTGAAATATATTGTTGGCCGAGGTTAAGATCATTATTGCTATTAGGAAGAGAAGTAGGTACTTGAAAAAGCGATTAATATGGGGGTCAGAGTGCATGTATCAGGTTGCGAATTCTAGGATAGATCAGGTGACAAACAGAGCAATTGAGGTGAAGATTAAGGAGTAGTGGTCAAATTTAAAGCTAATGTTGATATCTAAGGTTAGGATATTTGCTCAGTGCCAGTTGGTGGTAATACTTTCTGTTCCTTGGTCGAGGAAGATTATTAAGGGGAGGAGGCTGGCGAAGAATGCGGTTTTTACAGCTGTTTTGGCGTGGGTTGAGGTTCATGTAGGGGCTTGGGGAATGGGATTGAGGGTTGTTAGTAAGGGGTAGAGAAGAATGGTGAGGGTTAAAATGAAGGAAGATGAAAAAATTAAAGGGGTGGTATGCATAGCTGTTACTTGGATTTGCACCAAGAGTTTTTGGTTCCTAAGACCAATGGATGAGCTGTTATCCTTTAGCAGCTCGAGGAGAGTTATGGAGTTTAACCATAAGATAGAGAGTTAGCAATTCTTGTTGTCTCAGGAGACCGCCCTCGGCGGGTAAGAGGATTTTAACCTTTATTTTTAGAACCACAATCTAGTGTTTTGTTTAAACTATACCTGCAATAGCATCATCCTCATATTAGTTCTGGCTTTGTGATAAGCAAGATAATGGGGGCTAGGTGTAGGAAAAGAAGTAGGTGCTCTCGAGTGTGGAATGGTAGAATATTTGTAATGTGGGCGGGGGTGGGGCCTCGCTGGGTCAGTAAGAATAGGTATAAGGAGTAGGCAGCAGTAATTAGGGTGCCAGTTCCAGTTATAATAAGGGTTCAGGGGGATCAGTTAAATATGGCTGTAATAATTAGTAGTTCTCCTATTAGATTTGGTAGTGGTGGGAGGGCGAGGTTGGCGAGGTTGGTGATAAATCATCAGGTTGCGGTAAGGGGGAGGATTATTTGTAGTCCTCGGGCTAGGATTATTGTTCGGCTGTGGGTTCGTTCGTAAGTTGTGTTCGCCAGGCAGAATAAGGCAGAGGAAATGAGACCGTGGGCAATTATAAGGATAATTGCCCCTGTGAAGCCTCAGGGGGTTTGGGTTAAAATGCCCCCTGCAACCAGCCCTATGTGGCTGACAGAGGAGTAGGCGATTAAGGATTTTAGGTCTGTTTGTCGCAGGCAAATTGAACCGGTTATGATGATTCCTCAAAGGGCTAAGATGATAAAAGGATATGCTATTTCTTTTGTGAGGGGGGTTAGAACAGTTATTATTCGTATTATTCCGTATCCGCCCAGTTTTAAGAGAATAGCGGCTAGGACCATGGAGCCTGCAATTGGTGCTTCTACGTGAGCTTTTGGTAGTCAAAGATGGATACCGTAGAGAGGTATTTTTACTAGGAATGCGATGAGGCAGCCGACTCATCAGATTTTGTCTCCGCATGTTGAGAGGAGGGTTGGTTGGGAGTGCTGAAGGATAATGATTGATAGGGTTCCCACGTTTTGTTGGAGAAGTAGGAGGGCGATTAGGAGGGGGAGTGAGCCCATTAGTGTGTAAAATAAGAAGTATGTGCCTGCGTTAAGGCGTTCAGCCTGGTTCCCTCAGCGGGTAATAATAATTAATGTTGGGATTAGGGTTGCTTCGAATATGATGTAGAACATAATGAGTTCGGTTGCCCCAAATGCTATGATTAGAAAGGCTTGTAGGGAGGTTAAGAGTGAGATGTAGGTTCGTTGACGATTTAGGGGTTCGGGTTGGATGTGGTTCTGGCTAGCGAGAATTGTTAGTGGTAGAAGTCAACAAGTTAAAATTAAAAGGGGGGTAGAAAGCGGATCAATTCCTATGTACAGGTTGGAGGCTGTTCAGCCTGTCTCTGAGTTTCATTTTAATCAGCTCAGGCTTAATAGGGCAATTAGTAGGCTTTGGGCTGTTGTAGTGGTTCATAGTCATTTTGCGGGGGATAATCAGATCGTGGGGAATAGCATAGTTGTTGGGAGGAGAATTTTTAACATTGTAGGAGGTTTAGATTTTGAAGATGGTCTGTGCCATGGGTTCGAGCTGTAGCGACTAGGAGGGCTAGACCAGCACTGGCTTCGCAGGCTGAGAAGGCCAGGAGAAGCATGGGGGCTGAGGAGAAGGTAGTGGTCTCAAGTTGAAGAGCTCAGAGGGCCAGGGCAATATACAGGGATAGTATTATTCCTTCTAGGCATAAAAGGGCGGATAGTAAGTGAGTGCGGTGGAAAGTTAATCCTATCAGTCCTAGGATAAATGCTGAGGAGAAGCTAAAATGTGCGGGTGTCATAGGAGGGTCATGGAGTTAAACCACGGTTTTTTGAGTCGAAATCAAAAGTCTTTCTTTGGACTAACCCTCTATTCGGCCCATTCGAGGCCCCCTTGGATTCATTCATAGATAAGCCCAAGGGTTAGGAGAATGAGGATAGTTGCGGCTCATAAGAAAGTTTGGGTTGGGTGGAGTAATTGATTTCCTCAGGGCAGTGGAAGAAGTAGGGCGATTTCCAGATCAAATAAGAGGAAAAGGATGGCGACTAGGAAGAATCGGAGGGAGAAGGGCAGTCGTGCGGATCCCAGGGGGTCGAAGCCGCACTCGTATGGGGAAAGTTTTTCTATGTCTGGGTTTATTTGAGGAAGCCAGAATGATACAAAGGCTAGGAGAAGGGAGAGGGTTGAAGAGATCATTAGGGTTGATGTAATTAAATTCATTATCTTTCCTTGGATTTTAACCAAGACTGAATAATTGGAAGTCATTTGTACTAGTTTGATACTAGAAAGATATGAACCTCATCAGTAGATGGAGATGTATAAGAAAAGTCATACAACGTCAACGAAGTGTCAGTATCAGGCGGCCGCTTCAAATCCGAAGTGGTGTTGGGATGTGAAGTGATATTGGATTTGGCGTAGGAGGCATACAGCTAAAAATGTTGAGCCGATAATAACGTGTAGGCCGTGAAATCCTGTTGCTACGAAAAATGTGGATCCATAGACGCCATCGGCAATGGTGAAGGGGGCCTCATAGTACTCTATGGCCTGTAAGGCTGTGAAGTAAAATCCCAGTAAAATAGTGAGGGTTAGGGCTTGGATGGCTTGTTTGCGTTCCCCTTCTATAAGGCTGTGATGGGCTCATGTAACAGTTACGCCGGAGGCTAAGAGAACTGCGGTGTTTAGGAGGGGGACTTCAAAAGGGTCGAGTGTGATGATTCCTGTTGGGGGCCAGCATCCTCCTAGTTCTGGAGTGGGGGCAAGGCTTGAATGGTAGAAAGCCCAGAAGAATCCTAGAAAGAAAAAGACTTCGGACGTAATGAATAAGATTATTCCGTATCGTAGTCCTTTTTGCACTGGGGGAGTATGGTGGCCTTGAAAAGTGCTTTCTCGAATAATGTCTCGTCATCATTGGTATATTGTGAGAAGGAGAAGAATCAAGCCTAAGGTTATAAGTGTTGTTGAGTGGAAGTGGAATCAAATAGCAAGACCTGATGTTATTAAAAGAGCAGCGACTGCCCCGGTCAAGGGCCAGGGACTTGGGTTGACTATGTGATATGCGTGAGCTTGGTGGGCCATAAGTGTTTTCTTGTAGGTACAGGCTTAATAGGAGGACGAATACGTATGCTTGAATTATAGCCACCGCAACTTCAAGAAGTGTAAGTAGAAAGAGCACTAGAGCAGTTAAGATGGCCACTGTTGTAATCTTGGGAAGGAGGACAAGAGTTGCGGTTGCGATGAGCTGAATAAGAAGATGGCCAGCTGTGAGGTTTGCAGTAAGTCGCACCCCTAGGGCTAGGGGTCGGATAAACAGGCTAATTGTTTCGATAATAATAAGCACGGGAATCAGGAGGATGGGGGTTCCTTCGGGGAGTAGGTGTCCTAGGGCTGCGGTCGGCTGGTTTCGCATTCCGATAATAACTGTAGCTAGTCAGAATGGAAGAGCCAGGCCTATGTTTAAGGAAAGTTGTGTTGTGGGGGTAAAAGTGTATGGGAGGAGGCCGAGTATATTAAGGGATAGGAGAAAAATTATTAGTGAGGTTAGTATAAGAGCTCATTTGTGTCCAGGCGGGTTAAGGGGGAGAAAAAGTTGTTGTGTAAAACGGTTGATAAATCAGCTTTGGAGTGTTACTACCCGGTTATTGAGTCATCGGCTTGAGGGGGCGGGCAGTATAATTCAGGGAAATGTGAGTGCAATGGCGATTAGGGGAATCCCTAGGTATGTGGGGCTTATAAATTGGTCAAAGAAGCTTAGTGTCATGGTCAATTTCAGGGTTCTGGTTTAGATTTTTCGGCGCTAAGTGTCGTTGGTTCGTTGGTGAAAGTATATTTAAGCACTTTAGACGGGATGATGAGTAGAAAAATTATTCAAGAAAATAGCAAAATGGCAAGTCATGGGGATGGATTTAATTGGGGCATATCACTAGAGGTGGTTGGGAGGCACCAATATCTAGCTTAAAAGGCTAGCGCTGAGCCCTGTTTAGCTTTCTAGTGAGGCGTCTTCAAGTATCAGGGAGGATCAGTTTTCGAAGTGTTCTAGGGGGACAGCTTCTACTACGATTGGCATAAAGCTGTGGTTGGCACCGCAGATTTCAGAGCATTGTCCGTAGAATACTCCAGGGCGAGAGGCGATAAAAGCTGTTTGATTTAAACGACCGGGGACGGCATCTATTTTTACTCCTAAAGCTGGCACAGCTCAAGAATGAAGGACGTCTTCAGCTGAGACCAGAACTCGGATTGGTGCTTCTATGGGAACAACCATGCGATGGTCTGTTTCGAGAAGGCGAAACTGCCCGGGGGAAAGATCTTGGGTTGGGATTATGTAAGAGTCGAAACCTAGGTTTTCGTAGTCGGTGTATTCGTAGCTTCAGTATCATTGATGGCCGATGGCTTTGACAGTTAAGTGAGGATTGTTAATTTCGTCCATGAGGTATAAGATTCGTAAAGAGGGGAGGGCGATTAAAATGAGAATTACTGCGGGCAGGATTGTTCAGATAATTTCAATTTCTTGGGAGTCTAGAATGTACTTGTTGGTTAGTTTGGTGGAAACCATAGCAACAATAATGTAAAGTACTAGGGTGCTGATTAGGAAAACGATTATTAATGCATGGTCGTGGAAATGGAGGAGCTCTTCTATTACTGGGGAGGCCGCGTCTTGGAATCCTAATTGTGAGGGATGTGCCATTGAGCTGTAAGGCTCAAGATGCGCAGGGGTCTAACTTGCAGTTTTGCCTTGACAAAGCAATGTAATATTTTTACTAGCATCTTATGAAAAGAAAGTGACAGAGTGGCTATGTGGCTGGCTTGAAATTAGTTTATGGGGGTTCGATTCCCTCCTTTCTCGTTATGATTGGACTTGCACGAATGCTGGCTCTTCAAATGTGTGGTAAGGAGGAGGACATCCGTGAAGTCATTCTACGTTTGTGGAGGTAAGTTCGACAGCTAGAATTTCTCGTTTAGCAGCGAATGCTTCTCACAGGATAAAAAGGAATATAATTACTGCAATGAGAGACACCAATGACCCGATTGAGGAGATTGTATTTCAAAGAGTGTAGGCGTCGGGGTAGTCGGAATATCGTCGGGGCATGCCAGCCAGACCTAGAAAATGTTGGGGGAAAAAGGTAAGATTGACTCCAATAAATATAACGCCGAAGTGAATTTTTGTTCAAGTGTTATGTAGAGTGTAGCCTGTAAATAGGGGAAATCAGTGAACGAAGGCCCCCATGATGGCGAATACAGCCCCCATGGATAAGACGTAGTGAAAGTGGGCAACTACGTAATAGGTGTCGTGGAGAACAATATCAAGTGAGGAGTTAGCTAGTACGATTCCTGTTAGGCCTCCAACTGTAAAAAGAAAGATAAACCCCAGAGCCCAAAGTATAGGAGTATCTCATTTAATTGAGCCCCCATGAAGGGTGGCTAGTCAGCTAAATACCTTTACTCCTGTTGGAATAGCAATAATTATCGTTGCGGATGTGAAGTAGGCTCGAGTGTCTACGTCTATTCCGACTGTGAACATGTGGTGAGCTCAGACAATAAATCCTAGAAGGCCAATAGCCATTATTGCTCAGACTATTCCCATGTAGCCGAATGGCTCTTTTTTGCCTGAGTAATAGGCTACGATGTGGGAGATTATTCCGAATCCGGGTAAAATCAAAATATACACTTCAGGGTGACCGAAGAATCAGAATAAGTGTTGATAGAGAATTGGATCCCCACCCCCTGCAGGGTCGAAGAAGGTAGTGTTTAGGTTTCGATCTGTCAGAAGTATAGTAATGCCTGCAGCTAGGACAGGGAGTGAGAGGAGAAGGAGAACAGCTGTGACTAGAACAGCCCAGACAAATAGAGGGGTTTGATACTGCGAGATGGCGGGGGGTTTTATGTTTACAATAGTTGTGATGAAGTTAATTGCGCCAAGAATGGAAGAGACTCCTGCGAGATGGAGTGAAAAAATAGTTAGGTCCACAGAAGCTCCCGCATGGGCGAGGTTTCCAGCAAGTGGAGGGTAAACAGTTCAGCCTGTTCCCGCCCCTGCTTCAACTCCGGAGGAGGCCAGGAGAAGAAGGAACGATGGGGGAAGAAGTCAGAAGCTTATATTGTTTATTCGGGGGAATGCCATATCAGGGGCGCCAATTATTAAAGGCACAAGTCAGTTTCCAAAGCCGCCAATTATAATTGGTATTACTATAAAGAAAATTATTACGAATGCATGTGCGGTAACGATAACATTGTAAATCTGGTCATCCCCTAGCAGAGACCCGGGTTGACTGAGCTCTGCCCGAATTAGAAGACTAAGGGCAGTGCCGACTATGCCGGCCCAAGCACCAAATACAAGGTAGAGGGTGCCAATGTCTTTGTGATTAGTGGAGAAGAATCAGCGTGTGATTGCCACAGGTAAAATGGCTGAGAGCTTAGGCGGCGGATTGTAGCCCCGCGAACAGAGGTTTAAGTCCTCTTTTTACCAGCAGCCCCGTGGTGTAGGGCACACCGGATTGCAAATCCGGAAGCGCAGACTAATTCTCTGCCGGGGCTTTCCCCGCCTTGCTGCTAGGCGGCGGGGAAAGTAGATGAATGCTCGCTGGCTTAAGCGCTTAGCTGTTAACTAAGAATTTGTAGGATCGAGGCCTTCTCATCTAGTAAGGCTTTAGCTTAATTAAAGTGTCTGGGTTGCATTCAGAAGATGTGGGGTAGAGTCCTGCAAGTCTTATTCAAGGGCTAGAAGGTTTTCACTTCTACTTAAAGCTTTGAAGGCTTTTGGTCTGGGGTTTAATCCTAAGCCCTTAGAGGAGGAGGGCCGCAAGAGTCGGTATAGTTGGGAGGAGAAGGAGGGTGGCGGTTGTTGTGATAGCTAGGGGGAAGGATATTTGGGTATTTGTTAGGCGTCATGGGGCGGAAGAGTTGTTTGTGTTGGGTGAAATTGTGAGGGTTATTGAGTAACATAGACGGAGGTAGAAGTAGAGGCTAAGTAGCGCGGTGAGGGCCATAGCAGTGGCTGTAAGTGGTAGGTTTTGTTTTGATAGTTCTTGTAAAATTAATCATTTTGGTATGAAGCCGGTAAGTGGGGGAAGGCCTCCCAGGGAGAGGAGGATTAGAGCAGTGGTGGTAGCAATTACTGGTCCTTTAGACCACGATAGTGCTAGTGTGCTAATTTTTGTTGTGGATATTAGTTTAAGTGTTAGGAAGGTTGCGGATGTTATGATGATGTATGTTGTTAGGGTGAGGATAGTCAGTTGGGGTGAAAATTGGAGGATAATGACCATTCAACCTAAATGGGCGATCGAGGAATAGGCTAGGATTTTTCGTAATTGGGTTTGATTGAGTCCGCCTCAGCCGCCAATGAGTGCGGATATAATTCCTAGGGAGGTTAATAGCATTGGATGGATGGTGTGGGGAATTTGAGTGAGGAGGGCAAAGGGGGCTAATTTTTGTCAGGTTGATAGGATGAGTCCTGTTGTTAAATTTAGTCCTTGGAGGACCTCTGGTAGTCAGAGGTGAAGGGGGGCAAGGCCTACTTTAAGGGCTAGTGCTATTATGACTAATGTGGACGGGACAGGGTGCAGTAGGTAGGCGATGTTTCATTCGCCCGTGAGTCATGCGTTTGTTGTTGTGGCAAATAGTATTGTCGCTGCTGCTGTTGCTTGGGTGAGGAAATACTTGGTTGTGGCTTCTACTGCTCGTGGGTGATGTTGTTGGGCTATGAGGGGGAGGATAGCTAGCGTATTAATTTCAAGGCCTATTCAAGCGAGGAGTCAGTGTGAGCTCGCGAAAGTAAGTGTTGTGCCTAGGCCTAGGCTGAGTAGAAACATGGTGAGGACATATGGGTTCATTAGTAGGGGAAGGGTTTTAACCAACATTTTTGGGGTATGGGCCCAAAAGCTTTTTTAGCTGACTCTACTAGGAAGTGGTGTAGTGGTAGCACTTGGAGTTTTGATCTCTTAGGTATGGGTTCGAGTCCCTTCTTTCTAGGAGCTGGAGGGGGTTTAACCCTCATAAGTCACTCTATCAAAGTGGTCCTTGGGCATTCAGGCACGGCTCCAGCGGGCTAGAGTTGTGGGGGCAGGCCTGCGAATGCAATTAGGAGGGCTATGTGTCATAGGATTATCGCTAGTGTTAGAGGGAGAAAGCTTTTTCAGACTAGGTGCATTAGTTGGTCATATCGAAATCGGGGGTATGAGGCTCGTACTCATAGAAATAAAATTGATAGTAAGGCGGCTTTAGTCATAAGATTTACAGATGTTAGTTCTGGGGCAGTAGGGATGTGGGAGGCCCCTAGGAAGAGAATTGTTGAGAGGGTATTTATCAGAAGGATGTTGGCATACTCTGCTAGAAAGAAAAGTGCGAATGGGCCTCCGGCATATTCTACGTTGAAGCCCGAAACTAGTTCGGATTCTCCTTCAGTCAGGTCGAATGGGGCTCGGTTAGTTTCTGCTAGGGTTGAGATGTACCATATTGCTGCTAAGGGTCAAGCGGGTAGTAGGAGTCAGGTAGATTCTTGGGTGGAGTTAAACATTTGTAGGGTGAAGCCGCCTGTAAAAATGATAGTGGAGAGGAGGATGAGTCCTAGGCTCACTTCGTATGAAATTGTTTGTGCTACGGCTCGTAAAGCGCCAATAAGAGCGTATTTTGAATTGGATGCTCATCCGGAGCCTAGAATAGAGTAGACAGCAAGGCTTGAGAGGGCTAGAATGAAGAGGATGCTTAGGTTTAGGTCCGCGACGGGATAGGGAGTGGGCATTGGGAGCCATAGTATAAGGGCCAGGGTTAGGGCTAGTACGGGTGTTATAAGGAAGAGGAATGGAGAAGAGGTTGATGGGCGAACAGGTTCTTTGATAAATAATTTAATTCCGTCTGCAATGGGTTGAAGTAGGCCGTAGGGGCCTACTACATTGGGTCCTTTTCGCAATTGTATATAGCCTAGAACTTTTCGTTCAATTAATGTTAGGAAGGCAACTGCTAGTAGGATTGGAATGATGTAGGCGAGGGGGTTAATTAGATGGGTAATTAATAGGGCTGGCATAAGCTAAGGAGGGGATTTGAACCCCTGGGGGAAAGGGCTTAGGTCTTTTGCATTTATCCGGGCTCTGCCACCTT
Source organism: Alestes dentex (assembly GCA_037576975.1). Taxonomy (NCBI): domain Eukaryota; kingdom Metazoa; phylum Chordata; class Actinopteri; order Characiformes; family Alestidae; genus Alestes; species Alestes dentex. The sequence continues at coordinate 5,599 of JBBIGA010167615.1, read as the reverse complement.
AGTTTTGTCCCTTATCTTGGGGTAGGGCGTGCTCTTCCTTTGTCTAATTTAGTTGGTTTCATTAGGTAGGAAGGAGGCGTACTTAAAGTATTGGCCTCATTTTTTCGGTCCTTTCGTACTAGAAAAAATGGCGTTACAGATAGAAACTGACCTGGATTACTCCGGTCTGAACTCAGATCACGTAGGACTTTAATCGTTGAACAAACGAACCCTTAATAGCGGCTGCGCCATTAGGATGTCCTGATCCAACATCGAGGTCGTAAACCCCCTTGTCGATATGGACTCTTGAAGGGGATTGCGCTGTTATCCCTGGGGTAACTTGGTTCGCTGATCGGTTAATAACCGGATCTGGAGGGTCAGATATTCTGTGACTTAGAGATGTCTCTCTTGGCTTAGGGAATGGCCCGTTCCGCGTGGGGGTTTTGTTTTTCCCCATGGTCGCCCCAACCGAAGACGCTGGTTAGTTGCTGTTTTGTTTATACCATTTTATTAGGCCTTGAGAACGGTTAACCTTGTGTCTAAAGCTCCAAAGGGTCTTCTCGTCTTGTATGTTTATGTCCGCTTCTGCACGGGCAGATCAGTTTCATTGACTAGAAAGGGGAGACAGTTAAGCCCTCGTTTGACCATTCATACAGGTCTTCATTTAAAAAACAAGTGATTGCGCTACCTTAGCACGGTCAAAATACCGCGGCCGTTAAACAATGTCACTGGGCAGGTAAGACCTCCTATACGTTGGAAGTTTTGCAGGAGGCGATGTTTTTGGTAAACAGGCGGGGCTTGGAAGTGTTTGCCGAGTTCCTTCCTTTTCTTTAAGTCTTTCCTAAAGTGCACACCAGTGTAGGGCTAACGATGGGAGTATGTGAGGTTTTCTTGGTTTGTAATTCTGGTCACATTTCTCTCTTAGTTGAGTTCGTTAATTGTCAGTGGTTAGTCCGATCTGACTTACACATGGGCTAGGAGAAGGAGTACCTTCTTATTACTCGTTTTAGCAGGGTCTCCCCCATGATTAGCATGGGGAGGTCCAGTATGAATAGGGATTTTGGAGGAAGTGCTGAAATAATGGATTTTGTTCTGCTTGAGCTTTAACGCTTTCTGGGCAGATGGCTGCTTTTAAGCCCACTGAAGCAGTAATCTTATAAGGTATAGTCCTAAATCTCCTGAGTAAGGTTGTGTCCTGGGTCAAAGGGGTTGTACCTCTTTTGACTAACTCTCATATTTTTCTCTATTTCGTTGTGAAGCTGGGCTTGTGAGAAGAGGAGTACGAGGCTGAACTTCTATTCATTTCTTGGGCAACCAGCTATCACCAAGCTCGGTAGGTTTATCGCCTCTACCCGGAGATCTTCCCACTCTTTTGCCACAGAGACGGGTTGGCCCTGAATTTGGCTGTCTCGGGGTAGCTCGCTTGGTTTCGGGATTTTGAACTAAAGTTCTCTTTGCTCAAAGGTTCTAACTAAATCATGATGCAAAAGGTACGAGATTTAGTCTCTGCTTTATTGAGCTTAAATGGGTTGTTTCATTTCTTTTTCAGCTTTCCCTTGCGGTACTTTTTCTATTGCTTAGAAGTGCCTTTTTCGTCGCCCGTACTAAGGTGGGAGAATGGTTTAGTTGATTTATTTATGTATAAAGTAAAATGGGGTTAATGATGTTATTGTTATTTTGGTGCGTAAGCTAGCTTTTTGGCTCAGAACGACCCAAATTGCATGGATGTGTTCTCGGTGTAAGGGAGATGCTTGGCTACTCAGCCACGTTCTGATGTTCCAAGTGCACCTTCCGGTACACTTACCATGTTACGACTTGCCTCCCCGCTTATGAGGGGTATTTTGTTATTTACCGGGGCGGTGGTTTATGGGGAGGGTGACGGGCGGTGTGTACGCGTCTCAGAGCCTATTTCAAAAAAACACTCTAGTTTGTTTTTACTACTAAATCCACCTTTAAACATCGGTTTCATGATGTAATTCGTAATATTCTATGATAGAAAATGTAGCCCATTTCTTTCCATCTCGTAAGCTACACCTCGACCTGACGTTTTGGGCTGTGCCCATTTTGCTTACTATAGGACCTTCACAGGGTAAGCTTGCGACGGCGGTATATAGGCGGTAAGGAGCAAGGGATGGTGAGGTTAAACGAGGATTATCGGTTCTAGAACAGGCTCCTCTAGGCGGGGTTGAGGCACCGTCAAGTCCTTTGGGTTTTAAGCTAGCGCTCGTAGTACCCTGGCGGATGAGTTTGTAAGTTTTTCATCGAGGTTTAAGGCCAAGCATAGTGGGGTATCTAATCCCAGTTTGTTTCTTAGCTTTCGTGGCGTCAGGGTAATTTAAAGCTACTTTCGTGTTGGGGCTTTTTATTCTCAGGGTGCGTGCGACAGCTTGGAGAATTTTCGGCTTTATTTTGTCAGGGCCCTTAACCACTTTTTACGCCGTGCGCATCAACTGGAGTCTCTCGTATAACCGCGGTGGCTGGCACGAGTTTTACCGACTCTTTTAGCCCTAACTAAGTCAAGTTTTCACTTATGGCTTAATGTTTATTACTGCTGAGGGCCCTTGGGGGTGTGGCGGAGCAAGGCGTCTTGGGCTAAATTTAATGTGCCTGATGCCAGCTCCCCGCCTTCAAGAAGGAGGCTGGGGGCATTCTCACAGGGGCGCGGATACTTGCATGTATAAGTCAGGCTAAAGCTGATAGTAAAGTCAGGACCAGGCCTTTGTGCTCATGGGACTTTTTAGGGTCCATCTTAACATCTTCAGTGATATGCTTTGGTTAAGCTACATTAGCTTTGAAGTATATTGTACAATATGTATTGTATAAATAGAAATTAGGTGTATATTTTGTGGCAGCTATGTCAGGGTTGAGAAAAGAAAGGGAGTGAGTTAGTCGGGGTGTGGCTAATGAAGTTAAAGGTGTGATCTAATATTTAAATGTAACAATATATAACAACATGTATCATAACTCGTTGATTTGCGTTGGTCAAGTCATACCTGGTTTTGGGGTTTGACAGGGTATATATGAATTTGCCCGACGTAGGGGGGGGTAGGGGGGGTTTGTCGAGAAAAAACCAAATATTGAAATAGTCGCTGGCGGGGGGACACTTAGATATCAGTGGGGTAAAGTTGACAGCTTATGCACTTGATAAAAACGTATGTGATTATTTAATTATATGTCTTTCAAGCGTTACATTTTATATCTTTAAGTCAAGGAAATGTTCTACCTTATTGAACATTACAATGAAAGTGACCAAATGTCTAATGAAGGTGAACCTAAAAAAGAGAACGTTATGCATATGAAAGAACGCCTTGGCATGGTGGGTCATGGACAATCGGTTTAACACCAATAATCAAATGCCAGGTATAGTTATCCGGGGGGGGAGTATATACTTTTATGGCCCTGAAATAGGAACCAAATGCCAGTAATAGTTCATTTTGTGAAACCCCCACTATTTTTGTCCGTGACCTATCAAGGATAATTAACCTTAAGATATGAACCCGTTGGTGATCTCTTACTACATTAAATATTTGGGGTCCTATTTTAGTTTGGGTTTTCATAGAAACATTTGTTGTGGAGTTATGGGGAATATTCAATTTATCAGGTTAAATTAATGATTTTGTAGGAGCAAATGATATGCTTTATTTGAGTCTTGAATGTTTTGATCGTTTAAGTGTTGTAGAGCTTTAACTGTTATAGGTATAATTTAATGTTTAAAACCATTTATGTAATATTATACATAATATATACTATACCATAATGTAATATTATACATAATATATACTATACCATAATGTAATATTATACATAATATATACTATACCATAATGTAATATTATACATAATATGTACTATACCATAATGTAATATTATACATAATATGTACTATACCATAATGTGATATTATACATAATATGTACTCCGGGCGGTCCTGGGATGGAGGTGCAGAAAATAGTTAAATTTAGAATACTAGCTTTGGGGGTTAGTGGTGGAAGTTTGAATCTTCCTTTTCTGGGCACTAAGAGGGAGTTCAACCTTCAGTCTTCGGATTACAAGACCGATGCTTTAAGTTAAGCTATTAGTACAGGATCAGTTAAGTCATTTGTTTTCATATCAAGCGGCTAAAGGATTGAAAACAAGAAATAGTATGAAATAGAGGACGGAGGCGATTTGGCCAATGATGATGAATGGGTGTTCTACCGGCATGCCTCCAATTCATGTGAGAATAATTACGTCTGCGATTAGGGCTCAGAATAGGAGTTGGGAAAGTGGTCGGAATGTAAGTCCCTGTTGCTTTGAGGTGTGCAGAAGGGGCACTAGTATAAGGACAAGAATTGAAAAGAGAAGGGCTAAGACTCCCCCTAGTTTATTAGGGATGGATCGGAGGATTGCGTAGGCGAATAGGAAGTATCATTCGGGTTTAATGTGTGGGGGTGTGACTAGGGGATTAGCGGGGGTGAAGTTTTCTGGGTCTCCAAGAAGGTTGGGTGAGAATAAGGCTAGGGATGTTAGTGCTACCAGTAGTGTTAGGAAGCCAAGAATGTCTTTGTAGGAGAAATAAGGGTGAAATGGAATTTTGTCTGCATCTGAGTTTAATCCGATTGGATTGTTAGAGCCTGTTTCATGGAGAAATAGGGCGTGTAAGGCGGTAGCTGCTACAATTGTAAAGGGGAGGAGGAAGTGGAAGGCGAAGAATCGTGTTAGGGTGGCATTGTCTACGGAGAAGCCGCCTCAAATTCATTGTACTAGAGTATTTCCGATGTAGGGGACTGCGGAGAGTAGGTTGGTGATAACGGTGGCGCCTCAAAATGATATTTGCCCTCAAGGTAAGACGTAGCCCACGAACGCAGTTATTATTACCAAAAGAAGGAGGATGACGCCAATGTTTCATGTTTCTTTGTAGAGATAGGAGCCGTAGTAGAGGCCTCGACCGATGTGGAAGTAAATGCAGATGAAAAAGAATGAGGCTCCGTTGGCGTGGATGTTGCGGATAATTCAGCCGTAGTTAACGTCTCGACAGATATGGGCGACTGAGGAGAAGGCGGTTGAGATGTCTGAGGTATAGTGTATTGCTAGGAAAAGTCCGGTTAGAATTTGTGTTATTAAGCATAGGAGAAGAAGGGAGCCGAAGTTTCATCATGCTGAGATGTTGGATGGGGCGGGGAGATCAATTAGTGCATTATTGGCAATTTTTAGTAGAGAGTGTGTTTTACGTAGGCTGGCCATTAGGTGGTGTTCTTGTAGTTGAATTACAACGGTGTTTTTTCAAGTCATTAGTCTTGGTTAGAGTCCAAGTAAGAACCATGAATTACGTCTTTTTTCTGCTCTTGTTGGGGTTGGTAGTTGGTTTGGTGGCTGTGGCGTCTAATCCAGCGCCTTATTTTGCTGCCTTGGGGTTGGTTGTGGCGGCGGGGGTTGGTTGTGGGGTGCTAGCAGGGCATGGTGGGTCTTTTTTATCTTTGGTGTTGTTCCTGATTTATTTGGGTGGGATGCTCGTAGTGTTTGCTTACTCGGCAGCTTTAGCTGCTGAGCCTTTTCCTGAGAGCTGGGGGGATCGTTCTGTTGTTGGTTATGTCTTAGCATATTTGTTGGCGGTGGTAATTATGGGGGGGTGGTTTTGAGG
>JBBIGA010167588.1:0-21109 GCA_037576975.1 Alestes dentex | reverse complement strand
AATGACATTATTAAACATTTTTCCAGTTTTTTATTACCCCTATCCCAACCTCTTTTGGCCCAAATGCAGTTAAATGATTTCAAATAATCACTCTTTGTTTTTATTTACATAGCATCCCAACTTTCTACAGGGTTACAGTATATTCATTTATTTATTACATTTTGATTTTCCACAAAATACACACCACTGATGTCCAGTGGGATCCAACAGACCACCACACATATATTGCCCATTCTTTATGCTCCGGAAAACAGTATTTTATTCCTGTGGTCTACATCTCATGAAGGAATGGTGTCTGCAACTGAAGCTGGAACCACACCGAACTTGTGACACTAACCATGATTCAGTTAACACTTCAAACAGTGAAGTACGGTCTCTTTATTTGAATCATAGCTTATTAATATGTCCTATGACAGGTTGGGGCATACACCAGTATACAGTGCCCTCCACAATTGTAAAGATGGCACCCCTTGTAAAGATTAGTAAACAGGGTTGGAAAAAATGCACCTTTTGGCAAAGTATGTTAATCTCATGCTGAAAAAAATGAGAAAATCCAATCTTTACTCGAAATAAATGTATCCAGAGAAAAACAAATCTCTCATCAAGAAATAATTATTTTCAACACAAACACATGTGGCACAATTATTGATGACCCTGGAAATTATAAGGAATACAATTTAACTGAACCATGTTTCCTACTTAAATTGTAAGTTTTTGAGTTGATTGGAGTGTGTAAGAACTTTCCAGCTGTAATCAATGACTTGCTGATTAACTGGGGTACAAATATGAGGTAACACAGAGGCCGAAATCCTTAGTCAACATGGGAAAGACAAGAGAACACACAAACCAAATGAGAGAGAAGTGTTTTGACCTTCAAGTGTGGGAATGGTTATAAAAAAATATCTACTTGTATGAAAGTGCCCATTTCTGCAGTTCAAACAATAATTGAAAAGTGGACATTAAATGAAACTGTTACAAACTTTATTAGTATTTACAAAGTTTATTTTGCCAATACATACAGTGAGGAGGAAGGTAAGAGAGGCAAAAAAACCCCCAAGGATCACTTTTGGTGAATTACAGGACAAAGTTACATCTTGGGATTACCAAGTTTCCAAAACCACCATCAGACGCTGCCTCCATGCCAACAGATTGTTTTGAAGGTATGTTAGAAAAAAGCCTTTTCTGTCAGTTAACCGCAATTGTAAATGCCTGCAGTTTGCAACACTGCTATTATAACGTTTACAGGAACAATGTTCTATGGTCTGTCTAAACAAAAACTGAGCTTTTTCGCAATAAACAGTCAAGATAGATTTGGCGTAAAAACAAAGATATCTCATCCCAACTGTAAAATATGGTGGAGGTTCTGTGATGTTGTGGGGCAGTTTTTCTTCCAAAGGCCCTGGAAACCTTGTTAGGGTCCATGGTATAATGGACTCCATGAAATACTAGGACATTTTAAGTAAAAATCTGACTTCCTCTGCCAGGAAACTGGGTCAACATAGGACATGTCCAAATCAAGAAAAATATGGTTAGCTAACCACGGAATCAAGCTTCGGCCATGGCCATCTCAGTCCCCTGACATGAACCCCATTGAAAACCTGGGGGGTGAACTGAAGCAACCCGACCTCATGACTTTTCGTGCAGCTATCACAAAACACAATTGAATCAAAATACGTGCTGTGATCACAATTTAGGGCTTTTTTTCGTAATAGGACAATGCTTCATTTTTTAATGCTAGGACGACGCTTCACTACCCTATGTATTTTAATGCGCAGTGTGTAACAACGCAGTATCTGCGTTAACTGGTGACTGTTAGCGTTAGGGTTGGGGTTAAGGCTAGGGTTAGGGTTAGTGACTTTCCCCATCTCACGGCATTTCGACCTGTTTCAACCGCTTTGCAAACAAAAACGATAAGGAATCAACTCATTATTTCTCTCCTACTGTCCCCCAGTCAGTAGTTACTGCTGACACTGGCGATGTTACGCAATGCGCATTAAAATACATAGGGTAGTGAAGCATTGTCCTAGCACGAAAAAGTGAAGCGTTGTCCTAGCACGAAAAAAGGCCTAAATTGTGATCGCAGCACGTATTTTGATTAAATTGTATTTTGTGATGGCTGCACGAAAACTCGTGAGATCGGGTTGCTTCAGTTCATCCCACTGGGCTCACTGAAGAGGAGAGTGAACAAGAGAGCACTTAGGACCCTGGATGATCTGGAGAGATTCTGTGAAGAGGATTGATCTTTCTCGTTTTTTCTCATTTTTTCAGCATGAGATGAAGCTACTTCGCCAAAAGGTAAATTTTTTCTAATCCTGTTTACTAATCTTTTCAGGGGGTGCCAATAATTGTGGAGGGCACTGTAGCCATAAATTAACGCTCTAGGCCAAAGACACTAGAATTAGGATTTCTGTAACAAAAAACAGATGTGGTGAGGTGGAATCTGTTTGCTCAATAACACACTAAAGCTTGTGCAACACTATTAGACTGGTAAACAAGTATCTTATGGTATAGCATGACCCTGAGAAAAGATTGATCAGTTGAATAAAAAAAATCAGTAGATACTGGGCCCTAATAGAACACCCCTCAGCGAATCATATTGTGAGTTCAGACCTACCTGTGGTATAAGAGCAACATTGTAACATTATGTTTTAATTCAGGATTGACTTTTTTCAGCAATTGAACTGATTTGTTATAGGCAGAAAAGGCAGTAAAGAACAGCAGCTATCATGGACAAGCCAGTAAAATCTTTGGTTTTAGTGCCAAGGACAACACAGCAGCTGGAGTGCATTGGTGGGGGACCGCATTGGTGGGGGATTGCATTAGCTTCTCAGACTTTGCCAGCAAACAGGCCTAAACTCAAGGATCTGCCCATTGTGAACTTCCATCTGACCTTTACTAAAAATCCATAAAAGGAGAACATGTTACAGAATGAATCACTGGTTTCTGGCCAGATGAAAGAACCACTGATGTTTAATTCTGACTCTTTGAACTGTTCAATGAGAAACAACTGTACTTTCCACTTTTACTCAATATAGTTACACTCTTAAAAATAAAGGTGTCAGAAAAGTGATGCTGTGGTGGGAAAAGCCTTATTTAGTGGTCTTTCTATAACATAGTTCTGCTATGGCACAGCTCCAAAGGACCAATTTATGTCCTAACTCTCAGACCAAAGCACCAAAATACTGTTGATGTTTTCATTTCATTTCCTTATATTTTTCTCTGTTGAACTGATGATGGGATGCCAATCACCACAGATGGTATTTGGGGGGGAAATTGGCTAAACAATATTTATGAACTAATATTAAAATCTAAAAAGGGGTGAGTCCTATGGATATTCACAAAAAGTCAATTTGTGTATGCACTCATTATGTATTAAGCATGTTAGAGACAAGAAAAAAAAAATGGTCCTCACCATTTTTGCACAACAAACAATGTTCCGAGTGTGGCGTATCCAATTCAATTAATTTACGTTTGTTATATAACCCTTTTACTACCGGTGCTGTCACAAAGCAGCTTTACAGAATCCAGGTCCGAGCCCCTAGTGAGGCCAAGGGTGACAGAGGTAAGGAAAAAGTCCCTGATGCTGAAGGAAGAAACCTCACAAGGAACCAAGACTTAAAAGGGGAACCCATCCTTCTCTGGTCGACCCAGAGAGTGTGAATCTCTGTGGGGATAACTAACAATCAAAGGTCTTCATGCACAGACTTAATCACTGCTGTACAGATTGGCCATCTACAGCTAACAGAGTAGGTTCCATTAAGAGTCAGTAGAGATAGTTTTTGTTAGATTCTTTTTTTTTTGGGGGGGGGGGGTACAGTTAAGAGTCAGTAGAAGTAGTTTTTGTTGGAGTCCGAGTGAGGAGTAGTTTGAGAGTCTCTAGTCCACAGCAACAAGAACAATGATCTCCACCAGAGCTTTTAAACAGCAGTTGCCCTTGGATGGGGGAGGAGAGCTGAAAGCAGCCGGACACTTGGGAAAGGGGTCCCGGTGACTGAGGTTTTGGGATGAGATGGTGACCTGGAGCCTCGATGTTTCTCAGTTGGGCTTGACAGATGAGTGGCGTTTCCCCTTGGAGAAAACGGAAAACAGAGTTAGTTCTGCTTAAGTTTACAAGGTATGATTTATAACAGTAAAAAGTGCAAGTTGAGACTCCGGCATACCTCGCTATAGCAGCCTAGTTAGAAAACACTCTGAGACACTGGCAACCCCCAAGACTAATGGCAACAAACCTGAGCGAAAGTGAGGAGTGGTGGAAGGACAGCACCAGCATCACAGTTTACTATAATTCTCTGTGCCCACCACCTGCCAGCCTTACACTCTTCATCTACCAGAAAAACTGATTATAGAAGGCCTGACTGTGTCTGAGACTCGAACGTTCTTCAGAAATCCATTCTGACTGAATACGTGACTTTAGTGACATTTGAAAAACAGACCATACAGAAGCGGAAAAGCTAAGAACGGCACGTTGAAGTGCGTAAAGTGGTCAATATGGTTTCTACTCTGAAAGTAGTTCCTTTGATAAGATCAATGAGGACAGGTTTAAAACACCAGAACAGCAGAAGAGAAGGAACAAAGCCTTTAAAGTGTGTCAAGAGCCAGTCTGAAAGTAAAAAAAAGTTTGACTATGCAGATATATTTGGAGATACACAGTCAGGGGGGTTTTCATCATCTTCACCTTTTGATTTGATAACACAGAGGACCGCCCAATACACAGACTGATTTGCAGATATCACAACGAGCACACGGAAAAGCAGCCTGCTTGCATGAAGTAACATGACTAAGTGAACACACACATTTCCTGAAAAGCATCATAGCATCAGTCTTTTCAAGATCACAGCAAAACCATTAAACGAGCTTCCCAGACTGTTTACAGTATGACCATATGAGCTCAGTGCATTGCAGAAATGGATGCAGAGCAGAAAGAAATTATGGTATTAAAGATTTCCGGCTTGTGAGTGATGTGTTGGGTTCTAGTGAATGCTCACAGGAGGATGTGGTTTTATGCTAAGAGTTTGATTTAGTAAAAGCAAAGAGGATCATACCCTCTGCTCACTAGGAAAACTTTGACTCAACATTGTAGATCTTGTTACAAGATCACACAAACACACGGCAGCCATTCTCCTGAGGAGTCTGGGTTAACAGCTAAGTGCTCGAAAACTGTTGCTGAGTGTGTACAGTAAGAGTTTCTTTAACCATGAAACCAAAATCTAATCATGTTGAGACCACCTTCAGCGGTGATCAGAGTTAAGATTGTTTTTGGGACCATTTACAAAGCCTGACTTTTTTTTATATTTTTGTGTGAAAACCATGAGTTAGCAGCCTGAAACTGCTTGAAACATTGGAGCGCTCAACGATTTTAGCCCACCTCTGTGTGGTCGATTGATTGAGATTGTTTCATAGTTTGCTTGCTGAATTAAACACACTGGAAAAAGTAAATAAAATGTCAAATGTGGCTTGTATAAAACTAATGGCACATTTTATGTTTAGTTGCTTTGGATAAAAGCCTCTACTAAATGCTGTAATGTAATGGGGTCATGTTAAATCCCACACCCTTAGGTAAGACACCCCAAGTCATGTGATTCCATCAACACAGTTGGTGAAGACTAGCATGTTTCCTCCGAGTCTTGTGAAGCTAAATCACATCTTTACGAGCTGCTGCTAATGCGTGTTATTGGACAGCTCAGCTTGATGGAGAACGCTGTGACAGAGTCTGCACCCAAAAATTCACCACCCTGTTTTTAAATCAGTCACTGAGCCACCAAGTACATCATATCAGTCAGATACTGTTTGCCCAAGGTTTAGAGACCCTAAAGGTGAAATCAGTCCATTTTGCAAAATAATTCATAATTCAACTTAAAGTAACTGCATTCACTTATTGAAAGTGGTGTCTACTTTTGGACATCATATCGTTTAAGACAAAAACAAACAAACAAAAAACCCCAAGAAGTTAATCTTTGCTATTTTATTACAACTCAACTAATTAATCTCTAAATGTATTACTTCTATCTTGCATGTTAATTGAAAATGAATATGCATTGAGTTTGGGTAATTCATTGCGAGATTAAGTTGTTGCACTGATAGCTGCCGCAGTTAAAGGAGAAATGCAGTGGCAGCTGTAACAGAGCGACGCATGTGTTGTGAGTCAGTGTGCCTGGAACAAGCAGGGTAGTGGAAACCACATGTGAACCACATAAACTTTGTTGTGTCAGTCTGTAGCTGGTGCTACATGCAACGGTCAAAATCAACACAAAGTCACAAACACAAACAATGAAAGCAACAAGCAAAACTGTGGCATTTAGTATAACAGGACTTTCTGCAGTAGGTGCTCTTCTCACGTGACTGTGCTCAGACTACTTTACACGGGCATCTGCAGCAAGCTGCCAGGAACCTCAAGCAAAACAGTCTTGCACTGCACACATGGGCTGGAGGGAAACACATAACAAGTACTGTATGCTTATAGTTGTTGTAAGTCTCTTTTTCTGCCTGGGTTGTGATGTTGCCACTTGGCCAGGACTCCCTTGTAAAAGAGGTCTGCGATCTCAAAGGGACCTTTCTTGGTTAAACAAAAATAAAAATAAATAATGAGCTTGAATTGTTTGATTTTCCATGTAAAGTGTATGCAAAGCGTACTCATCGGCTGGTGTATGCTTGGCTATTGATGCATGCAGCACATCTTTAAATTATTCATCAGGCCACACATTTCGTTTTCATTTTCATTCTATTTTGTGATGACTAAAAGACAGCAGACAGGGAACACCCATACTCGTTTAAAGGAACACAACCAAAACCACTAACGTGCCAACATAGACTACAATAACAGACAGCTGGCACGGCAGATTTTGCATGATTCTATTTGTACAACCAGAAGTGGGTAGAGCTGCCAAAACCCCGGGCTCTCAAACTGGGCATCATGCCAACCAATCGCAATTCATGGTACATCAGAGCCCACTTTTCCTCGTTAAGCTACCTGTAAAAGCAGCATGTCTTGATAGCTGCCTAGGAAACTGGAAAAATGGACATGATCCTGGTAGGCTGGGGGGCCATGAAGGTGGGTTGTGATGCAACTGCATATATGGGGCCTTAGAACAAAAATGTTTGAGAATTGCTGGCCTATCTTTAAGTAAAAAAGTATTATTTCTTTGATGATACAATCAGACAAGGAAAGTAGGCTTTCAAAAACAACCTGAGTAGATCTCAGACGGAGAAAACACCTCAAGTACTAAGTATCCTATGAAACTGCTGTGTAACCTCTTAGTATATCCTTAGTAACTATGGTTTGTTAGGCTGTATTCTTTTTTTTTTTTTGGATAATTCTTGCTATTTAAAGTAAAAAAAAAGAAAAGAGTAACAGTACAAGTAAACAGCACCTAGCATACATAATGCAACTACATCATACCATCATTGGGAAATCCTGTGGTGTCACCCAACCCTGGCTGCGGGCCTAGCCACCAAGCTACAGGCTAATAAATACAACAAAGGTTGAGTTAGCTTTTAGTAACTCTTAGCTTAGTTGTTAAACATAATTGCAAAGAAAACAGCAATTCTGTCTTGATTTAGCACAAAATGGAGAAAAGATGGATATCCAATTTTAGAAAGTCAGGTATCTATATGGCTAACTTAAATTTTTTTGAAAATTTTTTTTACCTCAGAATCTCGCAGTGGATTGCTGGTATAGCTGAGGAGATAAGCGGGGTCTAGAGTAAGACCTAGAGTAAGCCTAGGTCCCCAGAATGCCTTATCCCTCCTTTTATGTTTGGGATAAGTTTAGCACCAATAAATGTTTAATGGGTCTACATAGATAATTGACATATTTTGCTTCATATTAAATGGCATTTCCTAATTTAATAGGCACAACAGAATAAACATAAAATTAACATATGTTCTGCACACATTTTGGATGCATTGATGTTGTTTGGGATTAATTTTACCTCAGGCTATTGCATGGTGTGTATCAGGGACGTGTATGTATCGTATGAAATACCTGTGAAGCTTTATTGACTGCTGTAGAATGCAAACAAGAGAACTACATGAGTGCCGATTGCAGCGTGAACTAATGAGGCAGTAGACCGGGGTACCTTGACAAAAATGGAATGTCAGTCAGCTTCAGCACAACACATAAACTAAACAGAATCAGTCCATAACTGGAGCACCAGATACAGCATCGCTGCAGCTTCACAATACACTGAGTGATCACTCAAAATTACTTAAGCAGAGTCCTTCATCATGGAGCGAGGAATGGCCTGAGAGGCACCAGGAGCAGTGGTGAATCATTTAACATGTGCGTGAAGAGTCAGTTTAGCACACGGCTGGGAGACACCTGGACCAGCCCAACAGGTGTCCTGGTGGTTAGGGAGTTGCCCCTGTGATCAGAAGGTTACGGGTTTGAATCCCAGGACTGCCAGTGGCACCGCTTAGGTATCCCTGAGTCAAGTACCGTCCCCACACACTGCTCCCCAGACGCCATTGTTGGCTGTCTGCTGCTTCCCTTGAGTGACTGAGTTAAATTCAGAAGACAAATTCCACACTGTTCACGCTGTGCTATGGTGTGCTCATGCGTGACAAGTGGTTCATTTTCACTTGAATTCAACCCAGTCAGATTCTTCAGTGTTGAAGAAGAGGTACTGGTTTCTTTAGAATTGCTGGAGGAATATACAGGAAAATTAACTATACCTGCCTTGCTAGCCGAATGCATAATGGTGAATGGAAGTTAGATTCAGCCTCGGGCTGAATGTAAGTAGGGAGGGAAGAAGTGCAGAGCAGGTGTTACTGATCAAGGAAGTGAGAGAAAACAGCGTGCCAGGGAGAAAAGGGGAACGGGAGATCTCTCCAGTGACTCACGTGGCCAGGGGTGTGTCACCCAAGGCATGGCTATGACATCTGTATAAAACACATCAACGTTTTACACATATTTGTTTTGGTTGTTTTGGGTGATACTGAGGGCACTGTAATATGCAATTTCTTCAAAAATATCTTCAAAAAGACTCCCTCAACTTTAGGGACATAACTGAGCACAATCACACTTGTAGTAGAAGTACAGTAAACCCCGCTTACACACGGTTCAGTAGTCACGGCTTCAGTCTCTCGCTGATTTTTTCTTATAACCAAACTAATAATTGTTAGCAGAAAGTCCCGCACATTCACGGAAACCGATGATATCCTCCGCATTTTTTTTTGCTTTTGTGATGTCCAGGCCTTCGTCCACCATGCCTCCTCGTTTATGTATGGGCGCAGCCCAGCACGAGGATCATGGAGCATGGAGGATGAGGCCCGGATGTCACAGCTTTTTTCATGGCAATATATAGTTTTTTTATGCATTTTTGTGCTAAATTATTAAGAAAAATATGATTTAGCAATTTTGTAACATAAATATTAATATAAATTCAACTACATTTCATCTAAAATATTTTTTTTTGGTATTGTCCAGAGAACACAAAAAAGCCCGTCTTGGGAGGGTGAAATATCGCTATACTCAGAGGCGGGAGGTTTGAATCCGAGAAAGTTATTTATTTTTCCTTGCTGCTGATTGGCCAAAGAAAACAACAACGTGCATGAATAACAGCACGGTCTATACAGGGGTAACATCGGTATTTTACATTCTGGCACTGCGGGAGACAGCAGTTCAGTGTACACTGTACAGTATGTATACGGGTTTACCTTTACATTTTCTTTAAGGGTAATGTATTAAGCTGAGTTTAAAATGAAATTAAAGTGTTTTGGGAGCATATTTAAGGTTTACACTATAAAAATAGGCACTTTTGAGGGAGGCGAAAACATATTTTCCATGAGAACTTTGATATTTTCTACATTGTGGGGTCATTACATGTATGTTTTATATTTAGGTAGACAACAAAAAGGACTATTTAGGTAGACAACAAAAAAACATAAAGTACTTGACACATAAAGTCTAGAAGTAATTTTAAGTTCAGACAATTTCTGGAGGTTGAAGTTGCTGGGGTTAAATGGACCCCAGGCATTAAGGATTAATACTTGTTAACATGGTCCTGGCTTTAGGATGCGAGCAGGCATGTTTACAACAGATGTAGCAATGGTTGTGTTTTCATTTTGGACAGAGTATGTAACTGGGTGACAAGTCACTACATACCTCTGTCAATGACACCAATGACTGGTTTCTATTCACAGATTCATTGCTGGTCACATTTTTGACTATTGTTTTATCCTTTTTCCTCATTTGACACTATAGACCTGTGGAAAAAGTTTTGAAAGTAATGAACCCCAAAGTCCGAGTCTGGCACTGAACCGTAACACTGACTGCAGTTAATCAGAAATCTAAGGCGATTTTTATTACCAGGAAGTGATTTGCTCAATATTTACTAGACAGAGGATGTTTCCTTAACCTGTGACAGCATGGACATCCACACTGTGCCTGGGAATGCTTCAGGGCAGTGAGAGCAGTATTTGTATTGGCAAGAGAATTAAAGGCGCTTGATGTCTGCTGGAACAGCAGTTCTTGGCCTTTTCAGCATTCACAGCTTCAGTACATTTTTCTCTCCGCCACTGGAGGGGTAGTATTTGACAACAGGCACATACTTGGCATTAAACTGACGATACACAGTCCTCACAAAGATCTACAAAGACCAGAAGGAACCCAAACAATCAAAATCCAGATGACAGAATGGCCTTTCCCATGTTTTGTGACAGGATGAATTCTGAATAATTCCAGTTAAGCTTTATATTCTGACTCGATTAGGGTTAGACCAAAATAAATAAATAAGTAAATAAATAAATAAATAATTTTAAAAAACAAACCAAAACTAAACAAAACACATAATGCCAACTTGCTGAATCAATGAACAGCTGCTGCAGCAACTCATGCTGACTGATCAAAGACGCCATCTGAGGACAAGAAGCACATTAATGACAGATTTGCTCAGGAGGCAGAGTCATACAAGTTGGATTAATGGTTGAATTTAAGCACCTTGCTCAGCTTTGTGTGTGTGTGTGTGTGACTGTGTGTGTGTGTGTGTGTCTGTGTGTGTGAGACATGAAATATTCATAGTATCGTTTGATACTGAATGACTGTATGAGACAAGGCCCCAGGCTATCTGTTACCAAAACAAACAGATAATTAAGTGCAAAACGTATACTATGAGACACCAGCAACTTTTAGTAAATACAAAAGTAAAGACAGAACCTTTTGACCTTAATAGCTCAGGGCCTTCAGTTTTATACTCCTATACTTTGTTTTAACCTGCCACTTTATAATTTAGGGCATACACTTTTGGACACACCCTAGTTTTTATGTTCACCCGTCTTGTTGACACATCAAATGCAAGGAAGTTTCTAAAAATGGAGGCTCTCTTTCTACAATGGGCCAGTTGAAATCAATGCTCAGAAATGTAACTGCTCTTACTTTTCTTCTTTTCTAATATTCCTACACTAACGTGCCTATATCCTATAGAATCTTCTTCCATACACACTGGAATAAAAAGAAGCAATGTCTTTTTCTTTCTTTTCAGCTTGCGTGAAGGCCTACTATGGCTTTTTCAAAATAGTATCAGGGCTATTAGACCTAGAAGTCTGTCCGTCCACCTAGAAGTTTGTCTTGTCTATTATAATGCCGCTACACGGCACAACCTCCTTTAGTCATTTACAGTCAGATGTGCGATGAGGAAACTGGAATAAACCGAGTTGAAGGGCATGTGAGATTAAATGTTGATCTAAAGACATTTAGGACTAAGACATTAATAAAAGCTTTTAAACTGGGGGTGGGCAATATGGCAAATACAATATCACATTACATTCATTCATGTTCACAATACACAATACATGCCTTTTTCCTTTTTTTTTGTTACTTAATCTGGTTCAGAGACCTGAGTAGGTCCTGGTCTTGGTCTTGGAATACCCTGGCTCTAATGAAGCTGATCCAGCTAACAAGTTAATTAGTAGGTCTCTCCTGAGATGAGAGAAGAGGAAACACTAAAGCCTGCATGGCGAGGGGTGCTCCAGGACTGGGGTTTGGGAACACGTGTACTGTATTCTACTGTCTACCATATGTATTTAACTGTCTATTCTATGTTTTTTTCTGAATAACTGTCTTATTGATTTTGTTCTATATTGATACCTACACCAAGATAAATTCCTTTTGCATTTACTACTTGGCGAATAAAGAATTCTAATTCTGAGTCTGAAAACAACTATTTAACAAACGGGTTTGTTATACGTGCAAGTTTGAATGCTCTAGCACTGCAGCTTCTGCACACGTTTTGTGCAAAAAGCTATAACCGCCCTCGGAGGATCACTACCTTATTATTGAGCTTCCTGTTTGGAGACGTACAGTATGCCTTATCTGATCTCAGTCTGATAAGCACATAGTAAACCACTGGTGCAAAAAGCATCTTGTTATACTCTCTTTTGCTCAGTGGTAAAACTGCAAATAACTTTCCTTTGAGTTTAACTCACCCCTGATAACATCAAGCGCTGTTCTCATTTTGCTAGAGTATTCAAATGTAATTACGTATTTACATGTTTAATTATATGTTATGCGATGTGCCATGTTTTCATGTCTCTACTAGTTTCAGTAAGCTATTGTCAGTAATTTATTGTACAGTAAGGTATTGTCAGCAATTTCTGAAGATTAAAAGGGGGAATAGAAGCACATTTGTATACAAAAAGACACACAGTTCAAACAGACGAAGACAGTTTACGTCACTTGCACTCAGCATGGAGTGTGTAAAAATGCACGTGGCCCAAGGCTGAAGGGCCTGAAGTGATGTCAGCAGACAGGGCGGGCTGGAAGTTATATTCCCGATCCCCTCACAGCCCTCAGCTGAGTCACAGTCAGAGAATAGGTGACGAAGCCAAAGACCATAAACAGAGACAGAGAGGAGCACACTTTCACTCACAACACTCACCATTCACTCAAACTAGCACAGGCTGATCAACAGCCGACACAAACAGTTCCATTCAAGAATAATAACAACTACCTGGAAAACCTCACATGGTAAGGAAGACCTTTGCCTAACACCAGGAAAACCAGGGAACCGGGGAAAGGACAAGGACACACTACAACACAGACATTTTCACCATGCTTGGAATCTTTCTGCCATTGTGAGTAATTACAAGTTTTTCAATTTGTAGATGGATTTTTGATGCCAGAGTAGACAATATCTGGTAATCGATGAAATTGTAAAAATATGCCAAAAATGTGCCAAAATGTTCTTCAAAGCAATTTCTGGTTCTCCAAAGAACCTCTCAAATGTCAGTTTCAAGTTTTTTTCAAAGGAAAATGTTAAACTGAAATGGTTTGGCGGTTTTATAACATTTTTTAAGCATTGCTCCATGGTCCGCATTGATTTTTAAGATTCTGAAAAATTCATATGAAGTTAAGACATCACTCTGTTTTGCCTCACAGGAAGACCAAGAGGATGATTATAGGCTGGCCAGACCCTCACGGTACCACACGCCATTTTGTGCTGCTGAAGTATCTACAGGTGCTGGCCTTGCCTTTGAGGAACCATACACTGTTGGGCATTGGTGCTTTGGCTAGTCTCTACACGGCTCTGCTCCTGAGCTCTCCACGTGCTTCGTGCAAGGCCTCCAGTGTGCTGCTGGGCCAGCTGGCTCGAGCCGACAGCCTGCTGTTGCTCCACTGGGGCCTGGAGGCTCTGGGACCTGCCCTTAAAGTCCCTGAGGAGACCCTAGAGGCATTGGAGCGTGGCCTTCTAGCCTCGCACCGTCTGGTCAGCTTGCTGTTGCTAGGCTGTGTGAGTCTGGAGGCTCTGTTGGTCTACAGGAGGCCGGTAGAGACACGCAGACTGAGGACAGTGCACTGTGCACGGCTGGCATGTGCCACGATCTGGGCAGCTGTGGGCCTAGAGTTTGTAGTCCTTCAGGCCTGTGAGCATCAATTTGCTCTAAGAGATCAAGGGGGTTTCATCACATTCCTAACACTGGCCTGCACATATATAGCTCCTTTTATTCAAGGGGCCTCCTTCTGTTTTAGGTTAATGCTGTGGCTGACTAACATGTTGACATGCTACACAATATTCTGCCACAAACCACAGAGACAGAAAAGCTGCTTTCACTAGCACAAGGCGAGGAAGAAAGTTTAAAATGAACAATTTCATGTTACCTCACCATACCTATCAGTATGTGCTTATATTTTTAAGTACAGAGACTGTTGTAATTAAGTCTATAGACTAGGTTGAAAAATGCTGAGGTATTTCCAAAATATCTATATTCAAGGGCACTTATTTATTGATAAGGTTGATCATGTAAAGTGTGAACAAAGGCTTTGAATAAATGACACAGAAACTGCATTATGCATAGTTTTTTTGCTAGCAAACAGTCTGTAGACGGTTTAATGAGGTATTTCCTGCCAAACATTTCGTTCTGGAAGGTAATGTCATTAATATGGCCTTCATGAATCATCAACTCACAGTCTAACACAAAAACAGAGCTGCTCTGGCTGGTTGGACTCCGTGAAAAATCTCACGACTTTTTGTGCAGCCATCACAATATACAATGTAATCAAAATACGTGCTGCAATCACGTATTTTGATTACATTTTATATTCACTACCCTATGTATTTTAATGCGCAATGCATAACACCGCCAGTATCTGAAGTTAGGGACTTCCTCCGTCTCACGGCATTTCAACCTCTTTCAACTGCTTTGCAAACAAAAACGATAAGGAATCAACTCATAATTTCTCTCCTACTGTCCCACAGTCACCAGTTAGCGCTGATACTGGTGGTGTAATGCACTGGGCATTAAAATACATAGGGTCGTGAAGCGTTGTCCTAGCACAAGAAAGTGAAGCATTGTCCTAGTATGAAAAAGTGAAGCATTGTCCTAGCATGAAGAAAGAGCCCTAAAGCATGATCGCAGCACATAATTTGATTACACTGTATATCATGATGGCTTCACGAAAACTCATGAGGCCTGCCTCCAATTACCCTGTAGGACTACACAGAACGCCTGCATTTAGTAAACACAGAGTAGCCGTACGCTATCATTTCAGCATAATAATACAGTTGCCACAAGAAGGGACACCCATTTCATTTTAAAGAAGCCCGAATTACCATTTTCCTTTCTGTAGTGCTAGCAAACAGCTAATGCAACATGTGCTATTGTTTATTAATTCCATTAGTGGATATCCATTAGCTTTTGAAATCCCATCATTATAATAAGCTGTAATTTTAGAGCCTAACTCTTCAATACACTTAAATAAGAATAAAAATTAAATGCAGTTCCTGCTTGTACAAGCGTACAATGTTACGATAGTCATGACGGCATTCGTAGAGATAAGAACAGAACACGTGGCTCTTAGCTTGTCTAATGAAAAAGAATGGCACACTAGCTTGTACAGCACGAACTTCTCTCAATTTGAACAATATAAGTGAAGGTGACTCTCAGTTCATGATTCAGCAGAGATGGTGTGTTGTGGGGCAAAAAACCCCAAAGTACTTTAAATTTTTCTGTCTATTCTTTTCCTTGAAAAGTAGTTATAATCAGCAAAGCTTAGCCATTAGCCATTTCAGTATTTTGCAGTGGTCAGTAAGTTGGCCATTGTTTTGATGTCACAAGTTAACTAATAAGACCAGCTAGTCAACATACTTGTTTTGAGATAACTTTCATTGCTCAGCATGAACTGTTTGCTTGGAAATATTTTTGATTTTTTTACATGTTCATATTATCAAAATTTATCATTTGTCATTAGATACTCACTTTAACTGGGCATGATCGCTGATTTAGCTAAAACGCACACATTAATAGTCCAGCTGTATTTGACCTTATACAAAGTGGAAAACGAAGAAGGCTAACAATCGAACAACTTTGGCAGTACCACCTAACAGGACTTAATAGAGCAACTCTGCCATGCCCCGATATTTAGTGTTAGCTTTCCTTCCATGCTAAGGTCCACCATAATTAATACTGTTGCCTTTATTTTTGCCATGTGTCTTTCTCTAGTGTGGCCACCACCAACAGCTTGACCCCAGTCTTGAAATGGAATCAGCTTGATCTGT
Source organism: Alestes dentex (assembly GCA_037576975.1). Lineage (NCBI taxonomy): Eukaryota > Metazoa > Chordata > Actinopteri > Characiformes > Alestidae > Alestes > Alestes dentex. The sequence continues at coordinate 5,120 of JBBIGA010167588.1, read as the reverse complement.
TTTCATGTTAAACACTGATTAGTCAGTTTTATTGGTCCGATGCTGTCATGTGCATGTGTACGACACTCACATATAAAATCCCTGATTCTTAATTGAAACTGTCTTTTATTCAAGAGCATTATTTCATTGTAAGCATGCTTCCTTTAAGGTGTGACATACGGTCAGTAGTTTGTCGTTACCAGCAGCCATGGAAGTATATCATCAGTTAGAATTAGAAACAATATTCTTAAACCTACTGATAAGGTCTGCAGCACTGATAAGTGGTCAGTGCGCTATAACTACTATTGTGCAAGTCAGTCTGTCCAAGGCAGAAGTTCTCAAATATTTTTAGTTTACCCACTGTGCCCCCCACCCACCCACCCTCCCAGCTTCTCTCTCTCACTTATTCCCAAAATCTGACAGCAATTAAAAAAATAAACACAACAAAACAAACAGTCTATCCTTATTTGTAAACAGAGATAGACCATAATGCGTCATTGACGGTGAAACCAGGCCCCTCGTGGGGGCAACTGTTCTGCAAAGTTGTGAGGGAGTGAACGGGGTATTCTAGCTTGAAACAGCTCATTAGTCTTCATAAGTGTTTCTTCTCTATCTCAAAATCAGTGTAGAAAATTAACCAACATTTTGACTTGTCCCGTTACCTGATCAAATTACCACGTGGACTAAGGCAGTCATGTATTGTCATCTAGATGACATTACATGTAAAACCAAATGTCAAATCTAACTGTAGGTCTAATACACATTCCCAGCACTACTATAACCGTTACTGTCATGACATGTTATCTAGGTAGTTGGAGCATTACAGTAGGAACAAATCAGTGTTTACTACAATGCCTTTTCAGTTCCATTTTGCTTCTTGGAATCCTGTCAAAGCTTAAATCTGGGATCTTCAATCTTTTCTGCCCTGCAACCCACCATGCAACAGCTTTCTGGCATGGTTTTGATTTTAGTTTAAGGACAAGAAACAGAACTGTGCAACGCAGATTAATAGAAAGTGCATCATTGTTTTCTCCCATGGCCTAAATTATGGCCTCACTCCACTGTACTGACTATACAACACTCACTAAGAAAGTGGTCTTCCCAGACAGTCCCTATTTTTGCGGCAACCTTACTCGTAGTGCATAAAGATGGAGCAAAGTTTTGGACCATCTGCGGAGCCTTAGGGACAAGTCTGAAGACTTCTGATCTAAAGGAACAGCCGGGCACATCCTGGCTGTGCTCTGGGAGTCTTGTTAAAATCTTACTCTATGCTGTTTGGAGTTTGTTCAAGATGATACTACAGATTTCCATGTAATGCATTAGCTGAAAGGGTTATCAGCCATAGAGATCGATTCTCACTTCTTGGGTCATTGAAAGGACAGCAGAGATCTGCAGTGATGAGTGATGAGCAACATGCTTATTGTAACACTCAGCCATCAGAACTGAGTTGCTCACCACAGCTTAGCCCACTTATGCCCACAAATAAAGACAGATTGATAAGAGCAGAGCTGTCAAACTAACCGTGCTGGTCAGCTGAATTGCTTATGGCAGCAGTAATGAGCTTTTGGGTTTTAAATGGCTGGTGTGAAACAAAAGCTCCAAACTGACATCCAATAAAGGAGGCTTTCTAACACTGCAGTCCATTACAGTGACCCCCCAGTTTTATGGATCAGGAGTAGCGCATTCAGTCACGCGAATTTTTTCTGAGAACCTAACTGATCGTTTTACGCGGAAATTTCCACAATGTTTGCGGAATCTGCAAATATTCTCCGCTTTTTTTTTTCTTTTTTTGCTTGTTTGTTTACGCATTTTACTTCTTAATTATTAAGAAAAATGTACTAATTTTCTAATATAAATATGAATGTAAATTCAGCTACATTTCCATATAAAATACAACTGTATAAATGTTTTTGTACTGGTTCCCGTGCACGGCGCTAGGTTTTTTTAAAGACGGACACGCTCCGGCTCTCACGGTTTCTGGTGAATAACCCGTGATCTACGGGGCTAAAATTGCAGATGAGGGCTCATTGGAAATGTCTCCTGGGGATGTATCTAACTGTGAAGTTTGAAGTGTCTGGGTGGTCGCGCCGAGGAGCTATGCCGCTCGGAATGGTGGGACAAAAGTATTGGGACAGCGGGCTGGCGAGGTGAAAGGTTTTCGGGGAGTAATAGCCGGCCGCCGTGCGTCGGACAGCTGTTCTTTTCCAGAACGCACAGATTGCCAGTCGCCCCTTTGTTCTTCTTAAAGCCCAGGAGTTTTATTACTGTAAATTAAATTGAAAGAGGCTGTTGAGCTCAGGCGCCGTCCAATGTCTGCTTTAACTGACGGGTCTCTACAGTACAGTCCTCCTGAAGAACCCTGAATAAGACGCGCCGCTGAGGAACAGTACATTATTGATGTAAAAATTATTGATGATTACCCCTACATTTTACTGTATTTTTGTTACTAAAAATATTACACTAATTTATTACTGTATTTACCTGTTTATACCAAAGAAAACAACTGGAATACCAAAGAAAATGCCCGTGCGTGAATTACGGTACAGTCTGTATGGGCTTACCTTTATATTTTCGTTAAGGGTAATGTATTAAACTGAGTTTAAAATGAAATGAAAGTATTTTGAGAGCATATTTGGGGCATATTTAGGGTTTACACTATAAAATAGGCATTTTTAGGCTTTTTTTAACCAAAACACAACAACGCGGTTTTTCACTACCGGCATGCTCTTGGAACGTAACCCCCGCGAAAAGCGAGGGATTACTGTATTCTTGAGTAGCCAGTGTTGCTTGTGCATTACAGTGGGAACATAAATGGAGCGCAGCATGTCTCATAGTGTTTTACTGGTTTGACGGTTTACAGCAATAAATGTAAGATTAACCATTTCTGCACATCCCTGTTCTTCATGTGTGCAACACAAATTTCAAGAAAACGTCATTAAAATGCATGTGTCATAATTATTGGCACTCCCCCATTTAAGATTTTGTGTGACCCCAACAGAACAGCACTGACTTTTCTCTTAGAATATTTTATAAGACTTGGGAGCTCAGTGGAAAGAGTCATTCACCATTCCTCAATACAGAACCTTGAAATATCTTCCTGAGTCCTGGATCTTCACTCTCTTATTGAGCTTAACCCAGTTTTTCAGTTCAGTTTAGATCAGGGGACTGGGATGGCCATGGCAAAAGATTGATTTTGGAATGGTGAAATTTCACCATTTTGAGTGGATTTTGATGTGTGTATTGGATCATCCTGCTAGAAGATCCACCTACATCCAAGTTTTGACTTATTGGCGAAGGCAGCTAGGTTCTGATCCCCTGGTATTTTGTGGAATCCTTAATGCCGTGTGTGAACAGTGCTGCCTGGTCCTTTGGAGAAGAAACAGCCCCACTTTCTCTGTAGCAAACTTTATTTCTACACCAAACCTACCTTGAGCTTTCAGAGTCAAAGCTACATTTTTGTTTTGTCTGTCCAGTGGCATCTGGCAAATTCCAAACACTTTTCCTTGCTGTGAGAGGACAAGAAAGACTTCTTTCTGGCAGAGCTTCCAAACAGTTTGTTGGCATGGCTGTGACGTCTTTTGGTGGCTTTGGAGCCACCATGAGACAGATGTGGTAATGCTGAAACTGTGCTCTTTGGAGATAATTTTATTTTTCCGACCACACTGCTCACTTTGACTACAGAGGAAATATCCTCCGGGCTGGTTCAGAACAGTTTTTCATTTCTTTAACTTCTTATTGGTTGCCTTAACTGTAGATATGGGCATTTTAAGTCGAGCAGCTATTTTCTTGAATCCATTCGTTGATTTGTGAAAGTCAACACACTTTTGCTCTTGAATCTTTCTCATGATGGGCGCTGTGTCACCTCAGATTTATGCCCCAGTGAACCAGGAAATCATTGATGACTGCTTAAAATGTATTAAACATTTAAACATAGTTAAATACGTGTGAAAACACTTTCTCTCATTCAAATTTCTTGGGGTGAAAATAATTGACATATGCAGTTATGTTTTTAAAATGTATTTTTCATTAATGGTTGCTTTCCTCTCATATTAAACTTAAATAACATTTAGTATAATATTAAGTTAATAAAGGATGAAGTGAAAATTCTATACACCTTTTTTTATCATTATTAGAAAAGGTGACAATAATTATTGGAGGCACTGTATGACATCTGTGTGACATGTTTATGCCATCATTATGTCGTCGTTGTCCGAGTGTTACCACCAGCCCTATGAGTTACTCACTATTACAACACAACAATATCTACTGTTTATTTTGAGGTATAAGAAGATTTCTATCTTTAGTCCATTGATTGAGGTGCCATGTGTTGTATGGTTTAGACCGTATCCGTTTATAAAATCGAATAATACAGCGCATCACTGTGGTGAGACTGATGCTTGAGGAAAGGCTTTGAGAGCAAATGAAGACAGAAAAATGTAACATATAGTGCATATTGATTGTGACATACTGACTTGTTATAGACAGGGAAGAAGCTTCCCTTCCTCTGATGATTCATGGCATGTATCAGAACATCGTGAACGTTCAGTGTAGGTGATGCATTTTTTTTCCCTAAGGAAAGATGGATCACAAACATGTCTCCATTCTCATAACTTCATTAATCATAACCTTACCACAAATGCCGTATTGTGATTTTAATAACCTGTTGTGCCTGTTTGTGTGTGTGTGTGTGTGTGTGTGTGTGTGTGTGTGTTTGCATATTTGCATATGTGCTGCTTGGACCGTGTTTAATTAGGCTACTTGCCATCTTCCCCCAGATATGCATATGTTGTATTATTCCCTCTGCTGACCTGTCTCCCCAGCTTGGACAGCAAAATATATGATCTGTTCTTTGTTCTGCTATCACAGGATATGCGTCAGAGTATGCGACATCAATCTCCTTCCTTCCTGGCTCGATATTCCACTCTGAAACTGGCATCTCTCTCTCTCTCTCTCTCTCCCTCTCTCTCTCTATCTCTCTCACACACACTTACTCTCTCTCTTTCTCACATTCTCTCTCACACACACTCACTCTCACTCTCCCTCTCACTCTCCCTCTCTCTCATACTCTCTCTCTCTCTCTCTCTCTCTCTCTATCTCTGTCTATCTATCCATCTATCCATCCAACTGTCCATCTATCCATA
>JBBIGA010167562.1:0-16810 GCA_037576975.1 Alestes dentex | reverse complement strand
GTGTGTGTGTGTGTGTGTGTGTGTGTGTGTGTGTGTGTGTGTGTGTGTGTGTGTGTGTGTGTGTGTGTGGGGGGGGGTGTGTGTGTGTGTGTGTGTGTGTGTGTGTGTGTGTGTGTGTGTGTGTGTGTGTGTGTGTGTGTGTGTGAGATGGTCATTTCCAAGGTCACTACAAACAGAGCGGAGCTGTGGACGATCTTCTGTCTGTCTGCTTCTGAGTGCGGATGTGTTCAAAGGTGTTCGTCATTCAGATTTATTTAATATCATGGTTTACTTTGCAGAGTCGGTTACATTATTCTAGGTTCTCCCTAGTATTTTATTAGATTTTCCAGTTTCTTGAGTATATATATATGAAGGATAGTTTCCACGTTCTGTTACAGAGATGGTGGGAGAGAAAGCGTTTTAAACATCAGTAGGGTTACCTTACTGTCTTTCTCGGAGCTCTTTCTTTTTTTGGCTGCTGTGTGTTTGCTTGTAAAAGGGTCTGTGTTTTGTTTGCTCATAAACGGCCTGGCTTTCTCACGTTCTCCTGCCCTGCCTTTTCAATGTCCTTCTAACCACATGCCTAAATTAAAGGTTTTGCCAAATGACCCCTTTTCATGAGTTTTGTTGAACACTTTCCGTTATTTTATTTATTGTTTGGGTCCAAATCATTTATTTCACTGTATAAAATGATCCTCCAGATTACCGAAGAGTAAAATGTGTAGTGCATGTTAGTGTGACGAAGGTGAATTTCCAGATCTGGAGGTCGACATCAGAGAACAGGCCAGGCATATCGATATGATTTTAAAACACCCCCCAATTTAAAACATTCACTGAATGAAATGTGTTCCAGTATGTCCATTACATGCCAGCGGTTGGTAGCTTTTAGTGACACCCTTCAGTACAGTTGAATGGTTTTTGTTTTTCTCTTTTAAACCGGAGGATAAACCCGACCCCGTGTTCTGTCTGGGGAAATGCAAGCTCATTTGTACAGAATCTGAAAGAAGTAGCTTTAAAGCGTTTGTATGTTCTCATTACCTTGTTGTTGTCGGATTTATTATTACTATTAAAATGTATTGAATATTTTCACTGATTGATCATGTATTTCCTGATAAACAGTCACTCCACCCCTGTTCAGCATTAAAGGCTCAGTTACACAGTACACAACCTGAAGTACAGTACCGTGCAAAAGTCTGACACCTTTGCATTTTTCTCAGTGTGTGATAGTGTCTTTCTGCTAGTAAGGTTAACAGTACAATAAATGTAAACAAACAAGAAAACAGTAAAAGATTAGTTTTGTTTGTAAAAAAGATGATATTTTGTGAGCTGGGGAGGAGAACACAGGTTCGGTTCCAGATTCCTCCTCGGTCCCTCCAGCCGTTGTTTGGATTGTGAAACTCCCATCGGCAGCTCCTAATTTAATTTAATGAAGGACTGTCTGAGGATTCTCACACTAGGTTTCTGATGAAACTACAGTAATACTGGACTTCCACAAGAACACACTGATATACTGAACATAACATCACTATTTACTGTATACTGTTATTTGTATTTATTCTTTTTAGTTTTCTGTAGTATTTTCAGTAATATTAACTTCCCATTTAAACAGTTTTTAAATACTATTTCAGGTGCCTAAGACTTGTGCACAGTACTGTAATTCTTCTCATACCAAACCTGACATTTGTAAGGAGACGCACACACACACACACACCTTCAGTTCAAGTGTATTCTCACAATGAAACACAAGGTGCCTATTGTGAATAATATCAAGTAAATCAGAGATTCTCAAACTGGGGGCCTCCGGGCTGTGTTAAGGAGGCCAGGAAGAAAACAAAATCTAGTTGTGTCTTGTCTTGGTCCTTTTTAGTTTTATTAAATTGACTTTAGTCATATATAAAAAGACAAAAGAGGTAGAGCCAGTTCACTAGCCACTCACAATCCATGGCCATCCAGCGTCCACTTATTGAATTATCTGTAGTCATGGCCCCATGGTTCTCCGATGAGAAGGACACTTATCTAAACAACTAGATAACAAACGATACATAATGGTGATGTTTACTCAATAAACATTTCAATTATTTGAGCAGGAAGAAGATAATCCATAGTTACATAATACTGTCATTATCAGTTTCTAGAAAGTTTTGTCATTTTCTGCTTCAAGATAGCTCCATTTATCATTTTGGACATCTGAAAGTTCTCCATTTTTTATTTTTCTACTACTTATTTCCAGCTGCTATAAAAATAATTTATATTATTGAAAACACTAACTGAACACGAGCGTAAAGACTCCTAGCATCCCTTAAAGGCACTTTGTAAACTAAGCTCTTATGGGGGTATGCAAATGTAAGTAATTTTCTATTTAAAACATATTCATTTTTTATTATAAACTGCAAATGTACTGAGACAAGGTACATCTGACTATAATCTGACAGAAACTGGTTCGTTACCTCTGTCATTAAAAATCACTAGACCTCTATCACCCACTCATTAAGATCTTTTTAGGTGCAAAAGCATCACAATATAGTGATATTAGGACTGACCTCACACCCCACACTGACTAACTGAGATCATCCATGAGTCTTCCCGACTAACCCGTCCTGAGCAGGACCTCCCATCTGACCACAAGAAGATTGATTTCCATCCCATAGGATCTTCACAGAGTTCGGGCCGTTGTTTGGATTTGTGAAATTCCATCAGCAGCTCCTGATTAAATTTAATGAAAGACTGACTGAGTCAAGCCAGGTTTCTGATGGAAGCTACAATAATACTGGACTTCCACAAGGAACACACTGATATACTGAACATGCAATTACTATTTACTGTAGAATGTTATTTGTATTTATTCTTTATAGTTTTATTTCAAAACAGTATTCACTCATCTAAATAGTTTTTAAACGTTCATTTTCATTTCAACTGGAATAAAAAAACCCTCTTCAGTGTGACCCAACTCTGACCACAAGAAGACCCCAGAGGATCTTCTGTACCTCCACAGAGTCCGGGCCCATTTACGAAACACTACACAAACAGGTCTGACAGGGCCAATTACGTGTATAGACTCAAACTAACACAGTAGTAATTTCATATTGACCCACCAGGGCACGTTATCAGTGCAGGGGTGAGGTCAAAGGTCCAGGATTGCGTTCAGCTTGACAGTTAAGACCTGTTTGGTTTGAGTGTTTGTTGTTTGGGGGACTTGGGGAGAGGTGAAGGGAGCACTCCTAAATCTCTTGTTTAATTAAGCACTGTTATCTTAGTGTTGTTGATGTGAAGGAAAATTATTGCATCAGACCGAAGCTGCCAGTAGTACACAGTGAAACCTGCAGGGTTACAAAACAAGAGACTCGAAACGAAGTTAAATATGTCTGAGAATAATGAAGAGATTCAGCAGTGAAGTCCTGAAATGGTTGAACTCATGTATGAAAAAGTTGGCCATATATGCTTTAATCTCATTTCAAATCTAAACAGAGTAAAGCCGAAGCCGCAAAGAACATTATAATCAAGGGTCAACAGTCTTGGGCCTTGCTGTCGAACCTGATTGTTCACTGTTGTATAAGACTGAATTGTTGGTTTTGTCTTGTGTAATTGCACTACATAAAGTAATGCTTCTGGCTTGTATTGGGTGGTCTGTATAAATATATGTATGCATTTATGTATATGCACACACGTTACTAAGGTGTACCCAGGCTAACAGTTAATGCACTTCTATTTCATTTGTATATTCATCAGAAACCAAAACATTACAGAAACATAATAAACTGTCATTAACTAAAAGGTTAAGATAAGATAAGAATTAGAAACAAAATTGCAAATATATGACCTTTCCATATGAGAGTACCTACTGAGGTACATCACTGTTTGAATGTTGAGGACATACCATACCATATACTACACAATACAATATACCACGTTATGCTATACTAGACTAGACAAAACTATAATAGGCCGTACAATAAATTGCTGTGCTCTACTATACTATACTACACTTTACTATACTACACTAGACTAGACAGTACTATAGTAGACTACACTTTATTATACTATGCTATTCTATACTACACTAGACTAGACAATACAAGACTATACTAGACTATATTATCCTATCCTTTACTATAATATACTTGTTTAAACAAGATTGTCCTATTCAAATACTTTACTGTACTATACTGTACTGCACTATACTATACTATACTTGCATTGTTAAAGATAATGGTAATATATGGTTTTGAATGAAAACACAACACACACAACATTAATTCTTTACTTTGAAACCAATCTAAACCATCTAAGGCAGTATCTAGTTAAATCTGTTAAACATTGGTGAATCCCCTGCTGGAATTTAGCTATTGATTATATTTCTGTAACCCCAGTTTATTATAAAACGCACTAAAGTCACTCTTACAAAGTCACTCACCGCAACACACCCACCACCTGCTCGACAGAGTATGGCGTTCATTGGCTACGGCAGAGTGAGGCCCGGACCAATGAGCTGCGAGGGGCGTGGCAGCCGGAGCTTGATCTCATGAATTTTAAAAAGAAGGCGTTTCTACCCTGTTATATTGAAGTTCCCGGTTTGGTTGTTCCCCTCTCTGATCAGGTCTGAAGCCAGGCTGAGACTAAAATCAGGGTCAGACCCAAGAAGCAGCAAGAAAGGAAACCAACAATGTCCGAGAAGCTGCCCTTCAAAGTCGGTGAGTGTTGCTAGATTTGGTGGTAATTCAGTTTTAGCACCAGAGTTCAAGTTCTTACTCCAGTTCTCCCTTTTGTGGACAAAAGTATTGGGACACCTCTTAATTGTTGAGTTCAGTTGGCCCCTTACTTGCAGCGAGGGACAATCTAAATGCTTCAGCACACCAAGACATTCTGGACAGCGCCATGCTTCCAACTTTGTGGACACAGTTTGAGGAAGAACCTTTTCTATTCCAGCACGACTGTGCCCCAGTGCAAAAAGCAAGCTCCGTAAAGACATGGTTGGATGAACGAACTTGACTGTTCCGCACAGAGCCCTGACCTCAGCCCCATCCAACACCTTTGGGATGAACTGGAACGGAGATTGTGAGCCAGGCCTTCTCATCCAGCAGCTGTGCCTGGCCTCATAAATGCTCCACAGAATGAATGGGCACAAATTCCCACAGAAACTCCAAAATCTTGTGGAAAGCATTCCAAGAGGTGTGGAAGCTGTTATAGCTGCAGGGGGAGACCAACTCCAGATTAAAGTCAATGTATTTGAGTGCGGTGTCACTGAAGTCCCTGTTGGTGTAACGATTAGGAGTCCCAATACTTTTGTCCATGTAGTGTATATTCTGGCGCCTTGTGTTAGCTAACCGCTAACGAGCTAATTTCGAAGCTTTTATGGAGCACGGGTGAATCTTATGCAAAATTAAGGCTATTAAAGTAGATTCAGCTTCACTCCAGTGGGTGCAGAATAAAAATCACGGTGCTAAATTTGGAAGTGGGTAACTTATCACATGGTAATGAAGCCAGGCATCACTATTTTGCAGCTGTAGCTGTCGATCTAATTTCTTTTCTTGTGTTTTTGTGCTTTAGGACCACATGCACAAAATTTGTAACCATGTAGTTATTGTAATATTGTAATATTTCATTGTGCTTGCTTCATGCTGGGCCACGAGAGCATGCTTTCATTCAGAGCGGTTCTTACTGCCATGGTGGACGTTGTAGTCTTGTTACTCAAAGCATTGCGTTATGCTCAATGGGGAGCTTGGCGTAGATGAACTACATTTCCCATGTTGCAGTGACATGTCGTGTCAGGTTCAAAATGCATTCGTCTGAGTATTATTCGAACACGTGGTTGTGTTAAGCCTGAACAAAATGTTTATTTTACGTTTTTTTCAGTGCAGTTCCAATCTCAGTTATAAATTAATCGGCTTAGTTTAAAAGAAAAGCCCCCTCAGAGGCTGATTGCACCGTCTGTTTTAGGTTTGATCAACTTTTGCGCTCGTTTATATTTAACATTTTGCCTCAGACAGTAGTTATAGATTTGACATGGGGAAAATGTGTAACAGTCTTATGAGCTGGTTAAGAAGGTTGTACTTTGGTCTTCTGGATAGAGGGTCCAGAGTTCAGTTTTCAGGAGCAAAGTGACTTGTCAGAATGGCCTTTCAGGAAACACACACGCCTTTAGTTGAGTAATCCAGAATAAATGAACCATGTATGTATGTATGTATGTATGTATGTATGTATGTATGTATAAGGGATGTGGATAGTAGACATTTCAGGCATGTGGTTTTAGATTGCTTCTCGTGAATTCCAGTTGTACATTCTCTAAATGTGAGCTGGTGGCCGTTAAGAGATATGAGCTTCTTGGCCTGCACAGCACCCCCAGGCACAGCTGTCTGAGTGTCAGGCCAGGCTTCTGTGTGTTTGACAGGTGGAATATTTCTCGACTGAAAAGGCTACAGTCTTGTTAGTGAAGAAGATACTATATCTAATTTTTTACATACATAAGTTATGGCTTTTGGTGTGTGTCCGTGGTGTTGATGTGCAAAAAAAGCAATTTGAATATTGAACTGTGTGGTTTATCTTAATCTCAGCCTCAGACCTTTAGTCAACATGATTTGCACAAGTGGAGAGCCTGATATCTATAGCCGATTAAGCTGATTACAGCTGTACTGTATTTGATCTGTTTCGCTCTGTGTGCATGCACTTTAGTGCAGCGCGCTCTCTCAGCCCAATGGCAAATGCACTTTTCCAAGGGTTGCGCAATTTTACAGTTATGATGGGTATACATATAGTCTCTGGATGCGATTAAAAAGAGTGAGCAGTTCATGACTTCACATTTGTAATATTGTTCAACAATTTTCCTAGTTGATCTGAAGCAAGATTGTGTTTTCGAGCACATACCAATCTAGTTTGTTCCTTGCAGGTGTGTTTTTGTTTACTCTCTGACCTTTAAAGGGGACTTGCAGTGGTTTTTACAGTTTCTTGATAACTTAATAGTTGAGAGTTATGTAAGGTCTGATGTGAAATGTTTGAATTGTAAAGAAACTTACTGATTGAATTTTTTTTTTTTACAGTGATCCAGGGTTCACCAAAAAATCTTATTCTTTCATTTTTGCCCAACTGTTCATTTAATTGTACCAGTTGTTCATTAAAAGTGGTTCAGAAGCACTTCAGGTAGATCCTTAGGCACCTTTATGTAGATCCTTAATCTGAACTGACTATAAAAAGTAAAGTAGTGTAATGGCTCTGCACTTTGAGAGTAAAGCATACAGGCCACATACACCTCTCACTTCAGGACACCGAGTATTGTACTTCAGTCTGGAGCGTTATGGAACAGAGCTGCTTGCCTCAGGCTTATGTGAGATCTACCGTGGGTTGAATTATATTGACTGTGATTCACAGAAGTGTTAAAACAAGTTATTGTGATGGAATTCACCAGCTGTACCTGTCTCAGCTTGTTCTGGCTTGGAGGCTTTTATGGTAAGGGAAGCCGGAAAAAAAACACATCAGGATTCTCTTCTCAAAGGGTAACAAGTTAATTAAAATGTCGTAACTGGACTTTTATGCACATGTTTTTCAATGCTGCTTTGAAAACATCTGTTTTTTAGAGCCCATGTAGTGGCCCCAGGGGGTGCTATTGGTGCAAATCTTTTAAAGAAGGAGAGTTCTTTAATCATGTTTCAGTTTTATGGTGTTTATGTGAGATTCCCGGACAGATTATAATTAAATTAGTTAATGTTAAACAGTATAAGCTAATTGGAACAGTAAAAAGCTTGCCAGTGACAAATAAAAATTGGCCAGAAAATTGATAGAACATTGGTAGTAAAAAATGAGGATTGATTTCACTGACGGTCACTGTGTGCGTGTGCGTGTGCGTGTGCGTGTGCGTGTGCGTGTGCGTGTGCGTGTGCGTGTGCGTGTGCGTGTGCGTCCAGCTGACATCAGCCTGGCCGAGTGGGGGCGTAAGGCGATTGATATTGCTGAGAATGAAATGCCGGGGCTGATGAAGATGAGGGAGCTGTACGGCTCGTCCAAGCCCCTGAAAGGAGCACGCATCGCCGGCTGCCTGCACATGACCCTCCAGACGGCTGTGCTCATCGAGACCCTCACCGCCCTCGGAGCCGAGGTGAGACAGGTTCAGAGGGTTCAGTGAGATTTAAAGACCCAAAGAGTCGCAATCCGTCATTGCTTTCTAATTGGGTTAATACTGAGCTTGTGATCACAAAATACAAGTACAAAGGAAACCCCTCCCCCATCACACCCATAATAACTCTCCATATACTTGGTGCCAGACGACTATATCAACGATATTACCTGTTTAGTATATTTTAGAATGAGAACAAGTTTCACTCAGTTTACTTGTTGATTGATGATGAACATGAGGTGGAAGCACCACTTAGACAATCTGGAGCTCTGACTTCTATTGTGTTTATTTTTTCCTTCAGTCTTTGTTGGAGGTTTAATTTAACCCGTATTTATCATATAGTCATTGAGTAACATTTATATAGGGGTGTAACATGCAATTCAATTTGGTAAATAATGAAGATTTTTACCCTCCTCAGGAGAACTCCACCATTTTTCACTAAATTTCAATTTCTGTCCCAGATGTTGAGATGTGAACAGACGTTCCTAGTGGTTTTGGTGTGAAATGGTTTGTTGCAGAGAAACTTACTAACTGCTTTATACACATTAATGGTGAATGGAACCAGGTGTCAAAGTGGGTCTAAAACACAAATATATTTTTTTTATTCACTATCCAAACCCTCCAGTGAACACATGTTTATATGTAATGTTGATTGTAATTTGAAAAAAAGATTTTCATTGGGAACTCCAGGATTATTTATGAAGTTTAATAGTTCTGACTCTAGAACCGAGTGTTTCACACCAAACCCTCTCTGAATTACTTTTTTTCTTTTCTTTCTTTCTTTCTTTTTTTTTTTTTTTTTTACATCTTAAGGCATTTTTTTTTTTTTTTTACAGAATTAGTAATCTTTCATCTTTAAGGGCTTGTTTCTCCATACGGATACAAACTGTAAAAACAGTACAGACTGTTGCATCAAAGTCCTGATCCCCCTTAATTTCCTCTGTGGAGCTGGAATTTCAAGGCCAAGTTTTATCAGGAACTCTGGGCCCGACCGCAGTTAAGAGCTGAAAGCAGCTGTGCATCTTCTCAGTGAGAGATTCTTGGAAATCCTGTAAAGAACTGTGTGAACTTTCAGTGTGCAGCAGGTGGGACTTTACTATATTAATTCTCTCTCTCTCTCTCGCTCTCGCTCTCTTTCCCTCTCCCTCCCACTCCAGGTCCAGTGGTCCAGCTGTAACATCTTCTCCACCCAGGATCACGCTGCAGCTGCCATCGCCAAGACCGGTGTGCCAGGTAGAGTGTGTGTGTGTGTGTGTGTGTGTGTGCGCGTGTGTGCGCGCTGGTTAAGTCCTGTCACCTGTTGGCTTCAGTCAGGTGAAGTTCTGAAGTTTCCCTGTTCAGCTGAGTGTGGGACTCTGGCTCTGTAACATCCGTGGTAAATGTAATTGAATGTGTGTAGTTTTCTAAATATAAAAACTGTCTTGTTTACAAATTACAGCAATTACAAGCCAATAATAATAAAAAATATCTAATCATTGTTTATTTACAGTGCAAATTTCTATATAAGCGTTTGTCACAGCAGCGTAGTTGATGAGTGAAAGTTGATAATATATTGAGATCCTGCAATAAATCTCAGTCAGTCTGAACAAGTCTCAGTGCTCTGTGTCATCTAAAGGCACCTTTATATGCCATATGGAGGTGTGAGCCACTACATAAACAAATATGGTCAAACGAGTATGTTGGTCCAATACACGACTCATACCAGATTCACCTGCATCTGTAATAAGAAAAAATTGTATGTAGCTTTAGATAAAAGCATCTGCCAAATGATGTAAATACACATTTCCTTACATTTTTGCAAACCTAGTCAAAACAAGACTTCTGTACGTCCAGAGTGATGCTCTCTTTGGACTCAAGGTTGCAGATGACTGGACTCAGGTTCCTGGTGATAGTAACACCTGGACAGTTGTACCACTTCTGACACCCCATGGTTTATTTTAAACACTGCAGCAGAATCTTACTGTGTCTCAAATATCCTGACCTCATATCATGGTGCCTGTAGCGATTCTCTATACTAATCAGTAGTGAATGGTGATCATGATCTTCACCATGTGTGTTTTAGTGTATGCTTGGAAAGGTGAGACTGATGAGGAGTATGTGTGGTGCATCGAGCAGACCATCTACTTCAAGGACGGTCAGCCCCTCAACATGATCCTGGATGATGGAGGAGATCTGACCAACCTTGTGCACCAAAAATACCCCAAACTGTTGGCAGGTAAGGTGGTTCTTGTACTTTAGAGCTTATTTTTAGGCCCAGACTGTCCTGAATGGGCCTAAAGTTTTTTTTTCTGCCTTGTCATATGAGCTTTTCTTAGAGGTTGACAGTTTTTTTTCTTTCTAAAGAGCATAAAAAACCCCCCCAAAAATGTGCAATAACATATTATGCACAATAGTCTTGCCATGTGCAATTTCTTATTTGGTACTAAATCGTTATCATTATGTGCAATATCTTATTACATGAAATAGTGATAGCATGCAAATTATTACCACTTATGTCACTGATCTACTACTGATCGCTAACATACTCGATATATAGAAAAATTCCAAACCACTGTTTGTTAGTTGTCAATTTCTTAGCAGTAAGTTATCTAAAGCTGCAGCACTGAACCTTTTTGTGCCACGGACCAGTTTCATGTAAAACAATATTTTAACAGACCAATACAGATACAACTAAAAACAAAGTGCGTTTGTTTTTTACTCATTTTTGCTAGCTTGTGGGCTACATTTTTATGTACTGTATCATGTGACCAAGACAAGCATTTTTTCAAAACAAAAGATCTTTTCAGAATCTGATAATCAGTGAAATATTTCTATTCTGTCTTTCTGTGCGGCCCAGTACCAAATGACTCGCGGAGCAATACCAGCCCGATGGTTGGGGACCTCTGATCTATAGTATTTACACACCAGCATTTTTGTATCTGTGTGTCTGTGCAGTCGTAACATAAGCAATTTCCTCCAGGATCAGTAAAGTTCTGCTAATAATGGCTGTACTACATAAGTACACACACACACAAGAGGAATGTTTCTTTAGTGGTCACCTTTTTTTATCTTTATATGTATTTCTGTGGTGCATTATTTTGATCTAGAGAATTTACTTTATAAAATGTAAAAGTTTACATTTTAGTGTTAGAACAGTTGGCATCCTGGTAGAATTGTGCTCCTGAAGTTTATCATTAATTAGGTATGTTTGTGTGTTTTTATAATGCAGTAAGTTTACTTCATTGGGGGACTTTGTTTAGGGGTTGTTCTCTTTATTGCCACTAGATGGCAGCATTTTACCAATTATTGAATTTGGAGTTTTATTTATTGATTTATTTTTCAGGAATCAGGGGTGTCTCTGAGGAGACCACCACAGGTGTTCACAATCTCTACAAGATGCTGAAGAAGGGTGATCTTAAAATTCCCGCCATCAATGTCAATGACTCAGTTACCAAGGTACATGCAAATCTCAAAATAAATTTGATATCAGTCTTTTTCATGAAGTTGCACTCGAGTTCAAAGACCAGGCCAAATACAGAAAACCAAGAACAATGCCTAATGTGGTAAAAACACAAAGACCCAGTAGTCCTCATATTCCACTTTGGACTGTTCCCGATTAGGGGTTGTCACAGCAGATCAACCGTCTTCATTTCCTTCTGTCCTCTGCATCTTCCTCTCTCACACCAACTGCCTGCATGTCCTCCCTCATCACATCCATAAACGTCCGACTAGACCCTCCTCTTCTCCTCTTCCCTGCAGCTCCAGCCGCAGCATCCTTCTCCCGACACACTCAGTCTCTCCTCAGCATACTCCTCCAGACACACTCAGATTCTCTATTCAGCATCCTCCTCCCAACACGCTCAGACTCTCTCCTCAGCATCCTCCTCCCAACACACTCAGTCTCTCCTCAGCATCCTCCTCAGCACACATCCAAACCAACGCAAGTCACCGGCTTAAACCAGCTGGTGAACCAGCTCTGTAGTGAAGACAACTAAAGTCGCCACATTGGTTCTAATCACTGACCAAAGCTTGCCTTATCAGTCTGTTATTTGATAGACTAGTGGTGACTCCCACCCTCTCCACTAGAGCGTCTAATGTTCTCTCCTCCAGTGGAATATACTAATTAATCAGCACCCCAGTATGGTTGAATAGGACACCACCTGCTGTGTCCGTTCTTTTTCTTTTTAGTCATATAGTTCATTTCTCACTAATAAATAAGATTAAAAGTGTTGAGGTTCAAACAAGTCTGCAAGACTGGGATGTCCTTTTCACTTCTAAAATTAATTTAAAGCCTCATTAAAATTGAATCTATGGGACAGAGACACTTCAGCCAGTCCACAGCCTCATTTTTATCAAGATATTGTATGGTGTTGCCATCTGAATGATAACTGTCTGCAAATACAGCTGGATTCAAGTAGAAATTCGATCTTTACATGGAACCTGACACGTGGTCTCAGAATAAGAGATCTCCATTGTAAACCTTTTTTTTTTTTTTTAAGTTAGGTTTTAGAAAAAGTTGTTTTTAAACAATTAAATGTCTATCTACTAGAACAGCAGTTTTCTGTGTTTGGCCTCAGACATGTTGCTGGTGTACAAAGCCTTTCCTTTTAGCCGTCCATATTGGATCTTAGTGCAGTTTTCGATATAGTTGATAAGATTCTGATCCGCTATCCTGAATACTGGAGGACATATTTAATGAAAAGACAGTTATTGGAAAACGGAAGTCATTATGAAGTTTTTTTATTAGTAGTATTTAGTACTTTATTTAATAACTTTATTCAGTCATTTGGAATTTTTACAAACATTACCGAGTTTGACAGCAACAGTCACATGCATACATGCTAGTAGTGAAAGGGGGAAAAAAAAACTTCATAATTATTACTTTTGAATTAATTTTAGTTTTTGATCCTAACAAACACAAGAAAGAGGCTCCCATCATCCCGCTCTAAAAAAAAACACTCTGGCTGCCTGTAATATTTCTGATGGCCTTTAAAGCTCTAAATGGTCTTAAAACACCTGCGCACCTCAACGGATCGACGGTGACACTCAGTCAAGACTTCAGTTTGTTTGTTTGTTTGTTTCTTTATTTTTTTAAAATTAAATTTCATTTAGTTCTTTAATTTATTATCAATCTGTTACTGCCTTGGTTGATGCAGACCCTTTCTATTTAATGGTAATAGAAGAAAATCCCGAAACTACACATCTTTTATCACTGAACATTTAAAAACTGTCTGTAAAGCACTTTAAGCTGCTACCGGTATGAAAAATGCTCATAGATATTATCATCATTATAACTTTATTTTATATTATTATTATTTCATCACTTTTGTTGCACTACTGGAAGAGAATTTAAGATGGTGAATCAAGAAAGAGTAGTTAAAAGGAAACAAAGAAATAGAAGGAGACAAAGTAAAAAAAAAAAAAAAAAAAAAAAAAAGATTTTTGATTGTTGCTGTGTAGCTCAGACACCTGCAGCAGCTTCCCATTCATCATGGGGGAAGGGATCTATGAGCTTCCGCAGTTTAGTGCCAGTGTTGTGCACGTTTGGGGGAATGTCTTAAACATAGCCTTAAAAGTAATTATTGGAAAATTTGCACAAATGAGTTGTGCTTCGAACCTGTGACTTTGTGGCCATTAGGTTCAGGGCAAGTGTTTTACCCACTAGGCTACTACCACCCTTTCCATGCAACTTGCACTTGGCAACATTACATATGATCTATATAATGGTTTTTATACATAGCATAGTGTATTTAGTACTTTCTGAGTATTTTCTGGAGAGTTTTATTTTGACTTGTCATTTGTATTTTCTATTGTTCTCTGTGTGTCTGTGCAGTCTTGATCTCTGGGATCAGTAAAAGTCTTATTCTGATAATCAGGAAACCTATACAAATGGCACAAAAGCAGCTCCAGCCAAGTGTTGTTTTTAAAAATATTTTATTTGTACCATATTTGTGAACCTGAATATTTATGTACTTGTGTTATCTATATTGTATCATCTTGTATTGTCGATAGAAATACACTAGCTGGAGTATTCGTGTAAGTCTCATGTGCTTTCCGTTTGTGTCCGCAGAGTAAGTTTGATAACCTTTACGGCTGCCGGGAGTCCCTGATCGATGGCATTAAGAGGGCGACGGATGTGATGATCGCCGGTAAGGTGGCGGTGGTGGCTGGTTACGGAGATGTGGGTAAGGGCTGTGTTCAGGCTCTCCGAGGCTTTGGCGCCAGAGTCATCGTCACAGAGATCGACCCTATTAACGCCCTGCAGGCGGCCATGGAAGGTGTGTGTGTTTTTTTTGTTTTTGTTTGAATTTGAACAGTTTTTTTTTTTGTTTTTTTTTTCAGGGATGTATAATCATGTCTGCATTAAATCCGTATAAAAAGATTAAAAAGTAGTGTGGCTGAGTGGTCTAAGGTGCTGGATTAACGCTTTCTCTTGTGGGGTGAGTCTGAATCCCAGTACTTTGGAGCAGCTGGTGGCCTGGTGGTTAGGGAGTTGCCCCTGTGATCGGAAGGTTGTGGGTTCATATCCCAGGACTGCCAGTGGCACCACTGAGGTACCCTTGAGCAAAGTATTGTCCCCACACACTTCACCCCCAGGTCCTGCAGAAACAAATACTTGCCTGTGGTTACAATCAGTTTAAACACTGTACTCTCTCTCCCTTTCAGTAGTTGCAAAAATATTAAAAAGTGAAAAACTTTTTCTTAGACTGAATGAATGTGCTTGTTATAGATTTTGTAAACTGTGGAAACAATAACCGTTATGAATCGTTATTGTCTCACAGTTGGTGTCCTGGTGGTTAGGGATTAGCCCCTGCAACCAGAAGTTTGTGGGTTTGAATCCCAGGACTGCCAGTGGCACCACTGAGGTACCCTTGAGCAAGTTACCGTCCCCACACACTGCTCACTGCGCACTGCAGGTACCGCCCCCAAACAAAAATAGCCACTTTACACATTATAATTAAAACGCATATCAATGCTGGACCAATGTTTAGAATTGATGAATGTTTCAAGCTTTCTGTGTAAAGGAACATGCAGTTGGTCAGTGCTCTTTACGGACTACGCCTACAATATTGTCAGAAATCTGTCATACAGTTTATCATAATACTGTCATGTTGCCCTGGCCTCTTTCAACCTGATATTTTATGATGTTAGTATTGTACTCGGGAAGAAAATGGTGTTTGACGTTGCGCTCCTGGCCTAGAATGTCAGCATTCTGTTCCTTTCACCGCCTTTATAACCCTGCAGAAATGTTTATATCCTTTGTAATGTGTAAATGTTTGTGTATGAGCACTGTCAGATGTGTACGTTAAATGTATTTGACATCTGCATTGTCCTGTATCTGTGGACCCCTGGTTTCTGGTTCTTGAGTGTTTTTCTCAGAAAACTCATAAAACAGGCATATGGTTTTTTAATTGAATCCCCCGGACTTTTACAGGCTATGAGGTGACAACAATGGACGAGGCCTGCAAGGAGGGAAACATCTTTGTGACCACCACTGGCTGTGAGGACATTATTCTGGGCAGGTGTGTTTTTCTCTTCTAGCCGAATCCAGCATCCGCAAATGCACTTTCACTGATGCACACTTTCACACCACACACATTAAAACACACCTGCCTATTATTGTGTAGGTCCCTCCCATGCCACCCTGTGGTGTCTGGCATTAGATGTTAGCAGCAGATACTTTTAAGTCCTGGAAGCTGCGAGGTGAGGCCTCCATGCATCGGATTAGTTTGTTCAACACGTCCCAAGGATGCTCAGTCTGATTGTGATCTGGGCAAGTTGGAGGCAAAGACAACACCTTGTACTGTTTATTACGTTCCTCAAACTATTCCTGAAAATAAGCACTGTGGCATTATCCTGCTGAAAGCGACCACGGCCATTAGGGAACACAGATACTATGAAGAGCATGAACTTTTTGAGCAGTTTGTGCTTCAAACCTGAAATGCTTCCAAAATATCTTTCAAGTGTTGTGAGAAGGAATGGCAACATTACAAAGTGGTAAATGCTTTACTGCCCCAGCTTTTTTTGCAATGTGTTGCAGGCCTGAAATACAGGAAAGGATGTATATTAACCAATGAAATGAAGCTGACAAGACAAAACACAACATATCTTAGGTTCATACTGTCTGCAATTAAATAAGTTAAAGTAAATTTGAGAATCACTGTTTTTTTTTTTTTTTTTTTTTCTCTCCTCCTATTTGCATTTTCCGTGCTACCCCAGCCTTTTCTGATTTGGGGTTGTATATCACACCCACCCTGACAAGACGAGGCAATCCATGTTATGTACTTCACCTGTCTGTGGTTTTAATGTTGTGGCTCATGGCTGTACATGTGTGCAGCTGAACAGATCCACATCCTGCTGGAAAAGGTGTGAACATGATAGTTGAAGACATATAAAAAATATTGCGCCCGACTTTTCTGTGTTCCGTCCGATGAAATAGTGCCATGTAAAGACTCTAGCTTCCTTCAAAATTTCTTCCTTACAACTATGTCCATCTTTCCTGAGATGGATGGAATTATAAATAATAGGCTGAACGAGAAAGAGCTGTCTTATATGTGATCTATATGCATATGGAGAAGGGGTGTAAAGCTAGCACCTTCGTAATGGGGCTCGAATGTATTGCTAGATTCAGGAAAGGCTACCGGATTCATGTCCCGGTGTCAAAAACATAGATCACGTTTGTGTGTGTGTGTGTGTGTGTGTGTGTGTGTGTGTGTGTGTGTGTGTGTGTGTGTGTGTGTGTGTGTGTGT
>JBBIGA010167539.1:0-16815 GCA_037576975.1 Alestes dentex | reverse complement strand
ATGAAGTTGAACTCGATCTAAAAGCAATATAAATATGACATATTTGAGCATTTATTTTCTGACATATTAGAGGAAGCAGAGCTTCCCTTGTAGTCTTAGAGCAGCCGCCACTGGTTTGCAGGTACCTGTGGTTCTGCACCTCCCTGGTTCCTAGTTATTTTAGAAATTGTACTAAACAGAACCTGGGGTTATTTTTATTAGATTCAATGAGGGATGATAAATAAGCAGTGTGCGCTGTGGTAAGTGCCCTGTTGTAGTCTCTAAGGCTCTCTTTCCAGGTGGATTGGAAGGATTCCAAATTGGTAGATCGCCATTTTTGCTGTAGTCTATGCGCGTTTTGCTTTAAAGCACGTGTTTAATCATTATGTGTCTAGTGTGGATTGAAGAGAGTTCTCAAAGCATTCAGTTAGGTTATCTAGGTCATCTGGACAAGATGAAGTGCCAAATGGGGTTGATATTTCTGGGAGGTTTTTGATAAAACTAGGGGCTGTCGTCGATGTAATTGCACAACTTATACAAAAGTGAGGGGATGTGCTTAAATTATGATTTAGATAAAGTTCACATGTAATGAGGTAGTGATCTGAGATTACTGTGGTCTGAGGAAGAATAGCTATGTTATCCACATTAACACCAAGAGTCAAGATTAAGTCAAGTGTGTGGCTGCAGCAGTGAGTAGGACCTGTTGCATGCCAGGTGACACCAACAGTATCTAGAATTAAAAGTAAGGATTTAGAGGATCCTGTTCTTTTTCAAAGTGAATATTGAAATCTCCAATAATAGCAGCATACTGCTAAATTTGCTATGAAACAGCTGAAATTTTGTAAGAACTCTGCATATGGCCCTGGTGGCCTATAGACAGCAATAAGGGAGAGAGATCTTATTTGTATCTAGATTAGTTATGTTAAAGAACAGAGTTTCAAAGGATGAGAACTTAAACTCAGTTATCTGTTTAATACTTAAGGCATTTCTATATATGGTTCCTGTGCCTCCCCCCTCTACCGTTTAGGCCAGAACATATTACAGCGTTGGACATAGTCTGGGCTAATTTGCACATCTTTTTAACACCAGCTTTAGTGATCTCTGATTGCCGCAGACGAATTTTAACCCCTACGTGAAACACTGTCCTCTCATACCTATGACTAGCTAGCAGCTTCAGGTTCCCTGCAATATCTGGCGCCCTGGCACCCGGTGTACACCTAAAAGTAGCTGGTGCTGGAGTCCCTAAAGGAGTGGCTTATTTTATTTGTCGAAGAACTGAATCACCTATAACCGAACAGGCTTCTCAGCTGGTGAATCACTGAGCGGGGCAAACTTGTTTGACACATGAACAGGAGGAGGAGCGTTTTGCTCACGTGGGGAAGCTCTCAACTGTGCCGCCAAATCATCACCCAATTGCCCTAGTTAAAATCCGGATGCACTCCTCTAACTCTGAAACCTTCTCCATCAGATCCGTAATGTACACTTCACAAAAGTAAACTTCTCGCTAGTGCTAGTGACGGCAAGAGGGGCTGAACTATACATGCCACACTCTGTGCAAAGAAGGTGCTCAACATGTATGGGATTCACCCATGGCATGGTATAACTACCAAAATAAAGTTCCCCCTTGTAGTCACACATGAACACACCACAGCACACAGTGTGAACAATGAGCAGTTTCTCTGCATTTAACCCATTCACCAAGTGAAGCAGGGGGCCGCCACCAACGAGGGGCGCCCAGGGAGTGGTGTGTGGGAACGGTACCTTGCTCAAGGGTTCCTCAGTGTTTCAAGAGGTTAATGTGATATATTTTAGATTTAGTGTACTTACCGGGCTGCTGCAGGAAGTAGTTCACTGGGCCCACCCAAAGGGGCCTTGCCATCTTTCCAGGAACTTACAGCTGGACAGTGGTACCAGTAGAAGTACTCGGTTGCCGGGCTGGAGTTCTCTTGTTTGTGTGGGTCAGTTAAACATTTTCTGTTGCTCTTGTTGATGGTTGTGTGGAAGGGGGCTTGCTTACTTCCCCAATTTTCCCATGTGATCATGGGAAAACTACTGTGGGGCCTTGGACCAAACAGTAGTTTGAACAGGGTGAACCCAGTAGAGGCTTGAGGACTTTCTTGCATGGCGAGCAGCATGACTTTGGGCTTTGTTCTGGGGGGTGAATAAGCGCATGGAGGAGTCAGGTGACTGTGGAAAAGACATGGGCAGACCATAATGTGTGCTCAAAAGCTGGGTTCACATCTTGATGCTGCTGCCAGCTCCTTGTATATGTCCCCACCTCCTCATTAAGGGTGACTGAGGAAACAAGATGCAGGTGTGCGGCATTAGCATCACCCACCCCTCCGAACATGCTGTCTTGCTGTCCAAAACGGTGCTGAAGGGACACATGGCTGTCCTTCCTTCGTCAGCAGTGGCCCGGGAGCTGTCTTTTCAGCACCACACGCAAAGCCTGGCGAGGAGCACCTGCCACCCACTCATGAGGGGCTGACGGCCAGCTACCAGGCAGGGTATGATTTTAAAAAAAAAAGAGTGCAGGTTGAGACTCTGGCATACCTCACTAAAGCACCCTAGCTAGAAAGGAAAGAGCCAAGGGGTATGATAGAGATGAGAGCACCCTAAGACACTGGCACCAACAAACCTGAGTGTATGTGGGGAGACGACAGCACCAGCACCCCAGTCTTTTAGAATTCTCTGTGCCTACCACCTCCCAGCTCTACACCCTTTATCTAACGGAAAAAATAATTACAGAAGGCTAAACTAAACAAGGTTTTCAGTTGAGAAAAGTCTCAAACGTAAGAACTGTGTTCAGTTTTGATTACTCTTGAGTTAATTGACAGCCCTTCACATATAAGAATCAGCTAAACCGATTAGCTACGGTGCTATCTCTTTATCTCCATTTATTGCAAGCTAAACAAAACATCGCTACTGTGGCAGCACTTTAAGGTGGACTGGAAATTGCTAATAAGAATCTGGGCTTGAGCTTTGTTCGAAAGAAATTGAGGTCACAAGCTAACATGAGTTAGCACTGTCACACAGTGCCAAATGTGATTATAGTTGTGGTCCTATCAGGAGTAGACCATGTGTGTCTGATACATCATTATAGTTAGAATTACCCTATCGGTAGTGCTGCCTTCATACCAGAAGAGCATGACCGGCTGAGGCTTCTCAAAGCCAGCTCCCGCGCCCATTGAAGCTGACGTAAACATGTTGCTAACTCTGACTGGTTCTTTGGCAGATCTGATATCTTGTACACCACATAGTTCCACCCAATTCAAATCAAAAAGAAGAAATGGCAGAAAAATATTTTCAGAATCTCTCAACAGAAATGACCATAAATTGCATTGGTGCATGATGCTCAACTCTGTGGGTAGACACACCTCATGATAATTTACTTAATTGTGTAATTTTAGTCAAAATTGTTTAATAGATATTAGATTAAGCTCTGAAAGTGTCAATGTTTTCTCTTAAACACAAGCTGTCTTGTGTCTTGTTTTCCAAGGTGAGGAGGATAACACTGCCATCGTCTGGTTCTGGCTCCACGAGGGTAATCCACAGCGTTGTCCTTCCTGTGGCTCATACTACAAACTGGTCCATCATGAACTGCCTCATTAAGCTTGTCTTTCTTCTGCAGCTGAAAGACATGTGAAGTGTGAGAGCTGCAATATGTAAACTTGGCACAATTAAATAAAACATCTTTTCAAATCCTCCTACTAGACTGAGTGCTGACTGACTCCCATCGTCAAGTCACATTAGTGAAATCTTTGGAATGAGATCACCTTGCCAGAGCTGAAAGCTGTTACAGAAATATTACCAGTGTCTCTCAGAAGTTGACCATTTTGCTATTTTGTCTTTCATTTCTATACAAGACCAATGTGTAGGATCATTAATGTTGCTACAGAATGACCATTAAAAAATCTTGATGAAAATGCCTGACTTAAACATAACACACACAACAGCTAAATTACAGACTAATTATCAAATTATTATTGAATAGAAATTATCTTTAATTCTATTGATAAAAGAGAGCGAAGAGATTAGTTCTTTGTGAAATGTATGTTAACACAGGGTCAACATTACAATGAAACATGCTGGATAAGAATAAAACAAATCACTCATCCTTTATTTCCTACAGACATTTAAGGCATAGCAATATAAAATATTTAAATAGACAGCCAGCAATAAGAAGTTAATAAACACTATTTGCTGAGATGCCTCTGAGCTGGTGTGGACATCTTACAAAAACATATTGTCCAAGAAGGGCCTTAATAATGAATTTAGCCCGTCAGTCATCTGATTAAACTGCGACATGCACAACACTGCACATTTCACTCAGGGATGGTGATCGTACATTAGCTGTATATGATGTAAGATCACCTTCGCCAAATCCAGAATCTCGTGGAAGGGATATTGTTCATCAGAAATTCACAGAAGAAAGGACAGTGAATTAACTGGAGCAGTATTTTCCAGCTCTGGTCCTGGGAGCACATTAGCTCCCTTGATTTAACAAGCTAGTTACAGTGTTGCCAACTATCTCCTACAGAAAGTAGCTGAAGTTTACCCAGAAAGTTGCTAGATGACAACACACACGTTAATTTGCATATAAATTACGTCATCACACCACACCGCGTTGGTGTTCTGACAAAAAAAAGTAACGAACCACAACGCCCAGATACTTGGAAAGACACATCTGTATCTGTATTGTACTGTTTGTATGGCTTTGCATTTTCAACATGCTTCTGGGAGCTGCATGCTTTTTAATGTCTGACAGCTTGGCACCTGTCTGTACTGTCTGTTTTCAGTACAGATAGTAAGCCCTGCTGTCACCTTTGAATTCTGATAGTAACTCAGCCATCCTTTGAGGAGTTAGGTTGTCATTGTGT
The DNA here is from genome assembly GCA_037576975.1 of Alestes dentex. NCBI lineage: Eukaryota > Metazoa > Chordata > Actinopteri > Characiformes > Alestidae > Alestes > Alestes dentex. Next base: position 11,956 of record JBBIGA010167539.1, on the reverse strand, counting down.
TAATGTATTTAATTTACAGGTTTGTGTAATAAAAGTTTGATTTCAATGTCTGTGTTCACTTGTTTAAAAAGAAGGAAAGGAGAGGTTTGGAAGGTGAAAAAGACGATGTCCGTGTTTGTGTGTGAAAGATCTATTTACAGGGGGTTATATACAGGGGGTCCTTGTGTTACGAGGATCTCGACATAGACCATTATGAGTTAACGACGCTCACTTTGGCTAACTAGTTTAGCGGCGCCCAGCAGAAGATACACAGAATGCACAAAATACGTAGTAACGCAGCGTATGAGTGAGGACACTTATCTAGGCCCAAGTGTTCCGTTTGTGTTGCTTTGTTTGGTGACTTTTTGGCCTTTATCATGGTTTCTGAATTTTTTGTCATTTTTCTGTTACAACAGTACAGTGTACAAGTACAGTATATTTGTCCTTTTCCCTTTTCTGTGATTTAGTTGGGTTTTTATGGTCTAGATTTTACAACTGTGTTAGGATAGGACAGGACTTGTGTTTCGACTTACACCAAAATTCGTGTTACAATCACTGTCCCAGGAACGGAGCTCGGTCACGACTTGAGGACCGGTCCGTGTACGTGACGGCCAATGGATTTTCATCTTAAAGCGGAAAATCCAAGAACGAAAAACGACCCGTTTTTTGTTTTTTCTTTCGATTTTACGATCGAAAAACGAAAGGATGGCCCGTGAGCCGATTTTCTTTCGTGTGATTACAGACAAAAATCAGAAATAGAATATCTGTGTGGAAATCGGTTCTTTTTGGACAGTTTTGTTGTGACCCGGAACTTCACGGTAAAATTGCCGCAAAGGAGTAGCTAAGAGAACAAGAATCTTGGGACCAGAACGACAATGGACACGTTTATTTTATTTCGAGGTGCCAAACGTGTTACATTAAAAGATGAGGACATGTCTGTGGACAAAATCTGCAGGATTTTCCAGGTACTGTCAAAAAATTGATACTATGAGTGTTTGTGGCATTCTCAATGCTTCTTACTTAGCCTGACGTTGTACGATAAGTAATACTGATAATGCTATTATTTGTTACAGCTATCTTCTCTAAATAGAAATGTTATGTCAATCATTACGATACATTTGTTTATATTTTAATAAAACATTGATCTGTATGAACGTTTGTTTGTAAATGTGTAATTCTATCCAACTGAACAGGTAAACAGAGGCAGTCTGTCCATTACAGGTGACTCAAACACTGCAGTGTTTCCCGACAACGCTGGCCATTTTTATACGCTTAATTTGATACACCGTGGTCATTATGAGGTTCACGGAGATTCAGACCAAAGTCAGGAGGTCGCAAACAGCCCATGTCCAACTGCTGGTTTTCCTTTTGCGTTCTTGCGCCAGTCCAACCCCTCACCCTCCACATTTACTACGGAGACACGAGCTTCATCTTCAACTCCACGAACTGGCAACCAGTTCCCATCAAGAATGTTCCAAAGGTATTTGTTAATTATTCAACTAGTAAAATCCCATAGTTAAAATACTTTTATGTAAAGAGCTAAACATACTGTTTGTGTTCCCAGGTCAGTCCACATTGCTGATATTGTGAATGGCAAGCTCAGTACTGCAAGAACTGTGGTTATTCGGTTTTTGGAAGCTGATGCTACTGTTGAGGGCATAACTGCAAAGGTGATGGATGCCTTAAGCAGCTGTGAGCCACTTATCCTTACAGACAGCCAAGGAAATGAAATTGTGGATTCTGAGGGTACAAGAAGTAAGTTATATGACCATAACCTCGCTTCTCATTTGTGCATTCTGCAGATCGATGTTTTTTTTCCCATTACTGGAAACAGAATTCCAGAAAAATCTATGTCATACCTGTAAATGAGTTTGCTGAGTTCCAGCATGGAAGAAGAACAAAAGCAAGGTAAACTTATCTTTGAAAGAAACTATTTTACTTTGACTTGACTTTTAAAGGTTACTTTGACTTTTGTTGTTTTAGTTGAAATTAATGTACTGAACTGTGGTAAGGCTAAGAAGTTAATTTCAATTTGGAACAATGTGTTTAGTTTTTATAAATGTGTTATTTACATAAGTTAAGCAATCACACCAATACCTTTACAAAAGAGATGTAAAAAATGTTCATTTTAGCTTTTCTTTACAGCTTATAAGTTGTAAGAATCCTTTCTCTTCTGTCCTTTCATTTAAGTCGCAGAGCGGAAGATGATACAAGCACACAAGAAATAACTGATAACATTGAACAACCAAAAAAAGCTGCTGACAGCTTGCAACATATTTCCTCAGCAATGAACCAGCTTTCTGAGCTGGCAAAGAGCAAAAGCTCTACAGCAATGTCTGATACCTCCCTGCTCCTTATAAAGGAGGCCTTTACCTGTGTTTGTAAAGGTATGTGTAAGATTTGTTTCAGTATGTATCTTTAAAGTACAACATACCATTAAACATACAATTTTTTTATTTAAATTTTCCAGATTTAATGCGAGAGCCTGTCTTCTCCACATGCTGCCAGTCTCTTGTTGGATGCCAAATCTGTGTGGAAGAGTGGCTGAAAAATGCAGCACACTGTCTGAATTGCAGAACAGAAGATTTTCACTCAAATACATCAGCTTAAAGGTTTCTCTGCTATCTTGTCTATACTCAGGGATACACAAACAGCATAATAAGTGTAAAATAAAGTGAGAATGACTTACGACCAAGATTTGTTTGGTTTTCAAGCTTGTTTTGGGTAAATTATATTTGAAGTGTGTTTAACTGGTCCTTGACCTGTTTGAAATTCTGTTTCACAACTACCTTTGGGTTACAACATTTAAGCTTCTAAGTTTTACATATATTTTGCACTTTAACTTGTTCTCATGTTTGACATTTAACCAGTTGAATGTCTAGACCATCATGTTCTAGACCATAACCTGTAACAAAGCTTAAAATTTGTTGATGCTTACAATATTTAAAAACATTTTTATTCGTTATGGAGATATACACTGCAATTGTTCAAAACGGAAACAACTTTTGCATTTGTGTCTAATAAATTGTTTTTCTATGTATATTCTTACTTCATTACATTGCAGGTCACTGTAGCAAGTCACACAGATCTTCTGGTTAAATCAATAAGACATTTAACTGCATTTTTAAAAGGTACTGGTGAACTACATTTTGGTATAATGATACCAAATCAAAGTGAGAACCAAATGCACTTTCAGTCTGCTGTCGTGCTTCCTCAGAGGGGAAAGGATCCGTTCCAAAAATGTATTCCCTTCTCAAGGTTGATCCCACTTATACAGGTCAGCTGCAACATCACCAAGAGGCACAATGTCTTCAGGAACTTTTGCTGTACACCCATCCTTGGCCAATTCATTTGGTATTCCTTTTCCTACAATTGGGAAAATAAGACTTTAAAGGTTAACCAAATACAAATGTTTCAAAAGGAATTAGTACTGGCTATGGATTAATAGTGGATGTACACGGCTGGGCAAATAAGTAACAGTGTTTCGCAATATTGAATGAATTGTCTGTAGCCAGTGTTGAGCTTAGAAGGTAACAGCTTTTTCCATGTTTGTCTTCACTAATCCAGCTTGTTGCACTTGTATTTGTTCAGATAAAAAAGAATGTATAGAAACTGTGAAATACTGTTTGCCTCATATTTGCCCAGCAGTGTATTTAAGATTAAATCTGATGTAGCATGTCAAAGTCTGTGCTTAACTAACGTGATGCTTATAATAATTAGTGAAGTCATACCTGGGATCCTGTGCGCATTCCATGCCTCTATGACGTTTGTGATGCCAATCTTGGCCATTTGGCATGTTAAGTTTGAAACACAAAACATGGACAGGCTGTCCTCCATGTTCACTTCTTCCTGATCTACCAACTGTACCAAAACTGTCTTTAAAGGGTAGTTGACTCTTGTATTCACCTCCAGCCACATTCTCTCTATGACATGGTTCTGTGTGTTTTAGGAATATGAAACATCATTAGAAATAGGCTATTATTACAAAAAATAATTCAGTTTTTTTAACCATGCATTAATCTTACCCTTGTAGATGGCGTCTGAACATAAGGCTGCCTTTGACGATTGTTTCTATGTACTGCCAGCTTTTCCTGCATGAACAATGTCAGATAAAATTCTGTCTCACAGTCCATGGGAAAGCACAGCAGGTCTGAGGGGAAAAAATTAATAAACAGAATTTTTTTGAAATACCAGATCCTTGAACCAAAAACATTTTTGTCAGTCCTATCTACCTATTTTCGATTCCATTTTAAAAATGTAATTTTACCTGAACACGTTGTAAATGACAATGTTGTTCTTTACAGGCATTGTTGTGTAACCAACAACCTTCTTGCTGAATCCATCGATAGCCATAAAATGCGTCACCCAAAACATAACAAGCTTCTCATTTTGATCTAGCTGGAGCTTGTGTGTTTGGCCTTGTAGAGTATGGGGTTTAGATTTCGGGCACCCTATAATATAAAAATATGACTCATTAATGTTCCATTTAAATTATAGTATTGTCAATATGTCATATTTTAAGAACAAAATTTGATATACTTACCCGCTGTCTTGCATTGTGATAGGGCTGATGAATACTCAGCACTTTTCCCACTCTACCCTCAGAGGCTGTAATACAGATAGCCTGTCATGAATTTTCGTCCAAATGATGATCCAGTCTAGTAAAACAGTTATGTTCAGTCACAGGACACAGCACAGTGTGCAAATATATGTGTTAGTATAATGTTCAAGTAAAAAATTACAAATATAGAAAAAGCAAGAATGTGTCACGTTGCTTATTGTTCTGTTAAGTCATTACTACTGTTGCTTTTTATTCGTATACATTTTGTTTGAATATGGAAAAAATGTTTTAACTCCAAAATCTGCTGTTAATAATGTGAGTTATTACCTGCATTTTTCAGAGTTAAAAATATACATTTCCACCCATTTAAATGAAATTAGCCAGAAACAAACAGTGCGTTAAGTATTTTACAGCTCTTGCACGTAATCAGATCTTTTTTGAAGTAACACAACATTATTATTATTATTTTTTAATAAAAGCTGTAGTGATATTAGATGGAGAGTAAAACTTACCTCAGCAATACATTTAGCCACTTCCACCTCCAGCTGTCCATCATGACAGAAGTCTCCCTTCTAAGCCCCTGCCAAGCACACCACCTCCGCACATTCCTCTCTGAAAATTCCACGTCTCGTCCCAAAATGACTGCATAACGCCAACGCAATATCAGAACAAGATACTTTGTTTCCATGTTTTTCAACAATAAAATCTCCGTACTCGTCCAAAGACATGTTAACAGGGGTCACGTGCTATTCTGTGATTTATTTGTACTTTGCAGCTTAAGAAACCAACTTAACAGTAAATCACTTCAAGCGTCTTCTCTTCTTTTATTGTTTTTATTCATCCTTCTCTTCTTCTATCGTTTTTATTCATCCAAACTTGGCGCATTATCGCCAATAAAAAAAGATTTTCAATTCTCTCATATAGTCTGGTTGATTTTAAGAAAGTTATAAGGTGCTTCCATGCGTCATACTATGTGATTCTCTTTTCTTCTTTGCGGCAATTTTACCGTGGACTTCCGGGTCATAACAAAACTGTCCACAAAGAACCGATTTCCACACAGATATTCTATTTCTGATTTTGTGTCTATAATCACACTAAAGAAAATCGCCTAACGGGCCATCCTTTCATTTTTCGATCGTAAAATCGAAAGAAAAAACAAAAACGGGTCGTTTTTCGATGTTCCGATTTAAGATGAAAATCCATTGGCCGTCACGTACACGGACCAAGACCCCTGTACATGATAAGGATTTCTTTTTTACTTTGCTTGAAAATATAACTTGCTTCAGTTTTTGCCTGTAATACAACTTGTTTTGTGAGTGCTTGAGCTCAACCAAGAAAGGTTTATGATTGGCCAGTCGACGTGACTGTCATATTACGTGCACATGCGCAGATCATTCCGTCAACGAGCGACGTGACGGATGCAAAGCCTGGGTCTCAGGCTGATCTGCAGGGAATATTGATGACAAAGTTGTACTGAAAGGAGCTAAGATTAGTCAAAAATGTCGCTAGGCGCTTTTTGGAAAAAACGTCGTTAAGGGAAGTACGGAAGTGTGCTGACCGGCCCAGGGTTGCCACTAACATTAGCCACTAACCTCAAGGATTCCCATGAAAGTATACATGAAAAACTTTTATTTAATTTATGCAAGATGTTATTTTTAAGTTCGAATACTAAAAATCCTAAAACACTTTAAATGCTTTCAGAACGACTGAACTGTCCTTTTTCTAATGGCGTGCATCTCTTCGAACTTTTATTTTGAAATTGGATTTTTGTTGTCAGCCGTGAATGTCATCACGTTTTTCCACATCGTTACAACAATTGAACAAAGAATGGCGGCGGAGGAGGATGATTATATGTCTGATGCTTTTCTTAACCAAGTGTAAGCTGTTCTACGTCTGAAAGTATTTTTAGTTACTCACTTATTATTATTTTAATATTCGAATTGTTTCTAGTCCATGCTAACTTGCTAGCTAAACTGCAAATCCGTCAATGTATGAGGCTGTCATTGTATCTTAGTACAATGAAAATGTGGAAGTGCTCATAGCCAGCCTTTTCTTATTACAAACATAGTTTCTGCAGATAAATTAGCAATATTATTAACAACCACAGGTGAAGTGTTTGTTGAAATAATTTAAAGCCGTGTGAAACTGCATCATGAACATACAATAAGAACGGCACTGCAAATCGGTTTTCATGTCTCGTCAGGTTGGACGTTCGACCTGGGTTGCCGATGGTTAAACGACTAAAGGAGACTCTAAAGAGAGAGGCGCTTCACAAAGAGAAAATCGCACTGAACCAACAGAAAAGCTACAAGCAACTTGAACGAGACAGACGAGATACAGTTCTGCAGAGCTCTATAACCAGTGAGAACAAAGGCTTTGCATTGCTGCAGAAGATGGGGTACAAAGCAGGACAAGGCCTTGGGAAAGAAGGTCAGGCTCATGTGTATGTCTGGCTTATGCACTGAATTTTCGGCATATAGTCATGTAGACTAGAACCACTGAAACACTTTAAGGCCAGGAAAAAAGGATGAAGTAGCATTTCCTGCGATAGAACTCTGGTTTGAGACTGGCCCAAAGTGATCTGAATTTGGAAATATAGGCCTCAGTTCCCTAGATTAATCAAAATTGACACAATACTTCCTAAGATGGGGTGAGTCAGAGAAACCAATTAGCAATTATAAAAAAGACACATTGTTGATCATTATCAAAATGTATTGATTTTTCAGTGTTTTTATTTACATTAACATTTGTTTAAACCATGGACCATTTTCTTTTGTTCCAGAGAGGGCATTTTGACTCCATGTTTTATAGACCAAAATACATAACATATATGTATGTAACATTACAATGAAAAGCTTTTTGAAAATGTTTATATGAACACTAATGCTGTCATTTCACATTAGAGCTCATGATTGCTTGTGGTTTATTTGCTCCTTTTGTGGTCAGAGCTGAAATCATGTGAGTGTGTCCAGCTACCCCATATTGTAGTAGAAAACATTTGATTTGCATTACAGTTTTACTCTGTTATGAATGAAAAGCTCCTGAGATCCATCTCCTTTGGTGCAGCAATGAAGGCCTGTCACTCTACTATACTAACTATAATAAAATGTATGCCTTTCTGTCCTTTTAATGTTATTACACTTTGTCTGTGCATATGCACAGACAAAGTGTAATAACATTAAATGGACAGAAACGTTTCAAACCCCTACTTTAGCACCAGAGGGCAGCATTTAATGTTATTACACTTTGTCTGTGCATATGCACTTATAGGAAAATTAGGCACAACACGTTGTAGTACTTTTAAGGTTTTGCGAAGCCTTAAGTGAATTTCTATGTTTTTCAGATCCTAAAATGTATTGAAAACAATAGTTAAAGGATCCAGTAAAACAATTTATGTAGTTTTTCATTCATTTATTGAAGAGAGTGATTCGGTGTCTTTGTTTGCAAGCACGTGTCAACTTCTGTTTTTAGTAACTGGTGTGTGACCCCTTTGGGCAGCAATAACAATGGAACTTAACATTTCCTCTGTTAATCCGTCCTGTTCATTAGCTTGGGGATACTCTGTTCTGTTCCTCTTTACAGAACTGCTTCAAGTCAGTGATGTTGGTGGGCTTTCTTGTATAAACTTCATGCTTCAGGTCCTGCTCTAAAATTTCTGCTGGATTTAGGTTCCAGACTTTTACTCAGCCATCCAAAAATGGAAAATTTCTGGTGGACTGACCTGTGTGTACAGGGGGTCCTCAAGTTACAACGGAGATCCGTTCCTACGACAGTGATGTAACCTGAATTTTGGTGTAAGTCGAAACACACCCTAGTCTGTTAATAACCTGTCCTAGCACAGTTGTAAAATCAATAAACGCAACTAAGAAAAAAATACAAAAAAATGAGTGTAAAAACATTTGTTCAGAAGACATGATGAAGGCCAAAAAAGTCGGCAAACAAAAGCAACACAAACGGAACACTCAGTGTACCCCCTCACTCATACTGCACGTTTCTGCATATTCTGCGTTATTCTTCCGCTGCGCACCACTAAACTAGTTCGCCTACATGAGCGTCGTAAAGACAAAATGTCATATGTCGAGACCCTCGTAACTTGGAGGACCCCCTGTATGGGGTGGTCTTGTTACAAGACACACCATCTGTTGTACTTAATTTCATGGATGAATATACTGAAATTCTCCTGTAGAATTGTCTGACTTTTCTTTCATAATTATCAGTAGAAGCAAGTTGTCTTAGTCCAGTGGCAATAAAAAGCCCCAAAGCCATGCTGCTGCCATCATGTTTCAAAGTTGGGATGAAGTTCTTATGCTGGAATGCTTAAGATATTGATTTCAGAAATTTCAAGTCCACAGAACATTCTTTCAGTATTACTCTGGCTAATCCAGGTGGTTTTAAGGAAACTTCAAATGAGAAGTAGTGTTCTTCCTGAAGAGTAGTGGCCTCTTCCCCAGAAAAATTCCGTACACACTATTCTTCACTATTTGTCTGATGGTGGACTAATGAACACTGTAATTAGCCAGTGAACGAGAGGCCTGCAAATCCTTAGATTGGTTGAACAAGAAGTCCTGGCCAAGGTTATAATTGTTACAATTTCTACACAATCTGCCTGCCAGTGGATTTGTGAAGTCCAAACTCTTCAAACGTTTGTTACGTCTTTGATGAGCATCAACAGTTATTTTTCTTACATCCTCAGTAATGTCTTTGACTCTGCTCTCACAAACCTGTGCAGCAAAGAGTCAGATAGTGTAGACTGAGGTCCATGTTTTATTAAATTGGCATTATTACCCAATTGACTGAACCTTCTGACCTTAATAATCTAATAATTTTTGGAATTGGAATGCTTTGTTTAATAAATGAATGTAAATTATATAAATGTTTGTATTTGTTTTAATGAGTATTTTATCTGTTATTAGTAAGGCGAATCTGATCATATTTAGGTCAAATTTATGTAAAAATTCTAAATAGTTCATAAGCTTTCTAGTACCAGTGTATGAAAGCAACAGTATCAAAACATATTTTCACTCAAAAGTAGCAAAATTAGTCCCATTTGGACAAAACTGCACATATTATTGATGAAAACTAATTCACTTTCTCTGCAGCTGTAAGGTGAATTTTTAATTAAAATGGATTAAAAATTCATGTAGGACATTCAAGAACATGTTAAATTATTTTTTGCTCAGTTATTCAATTGTCACTTTTCTGAATTAACAGATTATTAATAGATTATTCTCATATCTCAGGTACTGGGAGAGTTGAACCAATTCCCCTCAACATCAAAACAGGTAAATGTCTACTAACTAGACTTAATACTAACTAGACTTCACTGTTGCATATCTAATTTAGAATGAATTGTAGTTGGAGGGCATGTATTTTTTATTAGACAGAGGGGGCATTGGAATGGAGAAACTCAAGAAACGGAAGGCTGAAGAGAAACTGGAAAATTTAAATAAAAAACTGCAAGTGAAACAACAAATGGAACAGCAGTCTCTTGAACACTTTAGGTATGAACACATTATGTCAAAACACTTGCTCAGAATTTGCTGTGTGCTCTGGAATTATTGGCACCACGGGTACTGCGACTAGCCCACCATTGCCTTCATGACTGTAAACATTTCTCAATTTCCAAAATTCACAGCCTATAGTATAAAGCTATTTTTGTGGATAGCACAGGCCACAAGCAAAGGTCAAGCTTTTGTAGAGATTGCTATGTGTTCTCCCACCTCAGACATTTTCTTGCTAACATTTTCTGCTGCAGTGCCAATTATTGTCTTTTTCTGTCATATTTTTTCAATCTCTAAAATGGTATCCCTTCTAGATTAAGAAACTGACTTTGTCGTGGGGTACTAAACATAGAAAATAGTTTTTTGCCTAAATTGATTGAAGATGCAAATAATTATTGAGCCAGTGTATTTTTTTTTATACACAGAAGTCGCATGAAAACAGAAAAGGAACACCGGCAAACAGAAGCAGATCTCAGAAAGAGCCAACGGGCCTGTGAACAGCTTGATAGTCAAAAGGTTTCCAAAAAAAGATATATGATGCTTTCTTTTCTTTCTTTATGTGCGTCTCTGTTTTTAAGGGATTCTTTTGTTTTCCTGTTCAGGGGATAGTTGTACCAATGGATAGGTGGTACTGGCCTGAAGCAACTAAGGATGAACCCAAACACATTGAAGAGGAGTCCAACACAGAAGGGAGAGAAGATGAGGATGAGGAAGAATTGATGGTAAAATATGTTAAGAAAAAACAGTCTACTTTAAAAGTATTCTTAGAATCACCATGTTGTTTCCTTGCATTTTTCAGCCATTAGTCAAGCTGCAGTATATCACATCATACCTGAGGGGAGTGCATTTCTACTGCACATGGTGTGGGACAACATACAATGGTCAGCAAATGTTTGTTCAATATGATTGTAGTAGATACACATGAACCAAAGACATAATATCTGACTGAATTGATCTATCCTTTTTCTCACTTTATAGATGAGCATGACTTAAACTCAAATTGCCCTGGAGATACAGCAGCAGACCATGATTAAATCAGTTGTTTCTGGAGCACTGTGTATATTGCCATTTGTTCCTGTTTTTCTTTCTTGGTTTGGACTTCAGATCTTTTTGTCATTTTTGACACATAGCATTTATTGTAATAAAGGTTTGAAGTGCTTTGATTGTGATTTTTTCTGAAATGGAAACTTTATACTTTTTCTCTAAAATAGCTTTGCGATGTTATTTACAATTAGCCAAAATCTGACCACCTGCATTCTACAAAACCCCAGTGTGTCGCCTAAATGAGACTGAACGGTGCTTCACAGTGTTGCCAACTATCCCCTAGAGAAAGAAGCTGAAGTTACCCAGAAAGTCGCTGGATGACGATACACGCTATTTTTTTATAAATGACACCATCACGTAACGCCGTGTTGAGTTCTCAGAATCAGAGTTTAAAAAATAATGAAAGGAGAGGAAGAAAGATCTATGTTCTATACCTGAGAGTGATTTTTTTAAACTTTCCTTAAATATTTAAAATATTTTTCAAAAATGGCGCTAGGCGCTTTTTGAAAAGAAAAAAACGTTAAGGGGGTCTGGAAAGTTGTTCGAAATTGCGACAAAGTTGCTAAGATGGCAACACTGGCTCAGCAAGGACCTTCCTGTTCGGACGTGCACAAAACGTCACACCTACGTTTTTTGTGATGGATCGGATTGGTCTGTTAGAAAACGTCATTTCAACCAGAGCCGTAGAGAGTGAGTTGGGATACTCTTTGATCTCGCCACCGTATTCGGTCAGGTGGTCCATGTAAGCCTCTAGAGCTGGAGTGTCAAACCTGTCGAGAAAGGGCCGCTGTGGGTGCAGGTTTTCGTTCCAACCAAGCAGGAGGCACACCTGAGTCCACCTCTGTAATCAGTTGGTCTTGGTTTTCAGTTA
>JBBIGA010167529.1:0-16815 GCA_037576975.1 Alestes dentex | reverse complement strand
TTTTGGATGTTGAGCTGCAGTTGATTCAGCTCACACCAGTCCACAAAACTGTCCACAGCCATCCTGTATTCCAAGTCGTCCACACCCTTGATACATCTAACTACATCATCTGATACATCATCTGAGAATTTCTGCAGATGGCAGCCCTTTGTGTTGTACTGGAAGTCGGATGTGTACAAGGTGAAGAGGAATGGTGACAGAACAGTTCCCCGAGGAGCTCCCGTGCCACACAACACCGTGTCAGACTTACATCCCAGTAGTCGCACGTACTGTGGCCTATCAGTCAGGTAGTCCAAAATCCATGTAACTAGGGGGGCATGCACCTGCATAGCAGACAGTTTGCTCCCCAGCCGGGCTGGCTGAAAGGTGTTGAAGGCACTGGAGAAGTAAAAAAATGTAATCTCATAAAAGGCTGGTCAGAATGCCAGACAATCTGTGTGTCAGTCTGAGTTTGTCTCATAACATAAGCCGTATCACCTGATACTTTCCATTTCTGATTTATGAATAGAGCACTTGATGTTCATCCAAGTTACTTCTGGCAAACTTTAGGCAAGGATTTGTATTTTTTCTTGCCAGCAGTGAGATATCCGATGCTGTAGGAATTTACTTTTATCTTTCTGCTGGTGGAATCATGAACTATTGCAGGAGTTGAGGGAACTTATGGGTCATTAAGAGTGCTGATTTATTTATTATAGTACATAGGTGACGACGGTAGTCCTGTATGAGAGTGGGGTCCAAGATGAACCAACTGGGGACCCAGGATCGCTCTCGGGACCGTAGCCTTCCCAGTCCACCAGGTACTGGACACCACGGCCCCTCAGGCTCGAATCCAGGATCCGTCGGACCGTATATGTAGGAGAAGTGATCCACGATGGTGACAACAGTATTGCCCGGGAAGCCTCCACTTCATATTGACAAGACAGTGCATCAGCCTTGGTGTTCTTGGATCCCAGTCAGTATGAAAGATAGAAATCAAATTGCTCAAAGAACAGAGCCCACCGTACCTGCTTGGGGTTTAACTGCTTGGCTTGTTGAATTGTGAGAAGATTCTGATGGTCTGTCCAGACCGTAAATGTCTCACCGCCGCCCTGGAGCCAGTGATGCCATTACTCCAGAGCCCACTTAATGGTCAAAAGTTTACAGTCCTCTACACCGTAACGCTGCTGAGTGGGGTTAAACTTTCTGGAGAAGAAACTGCAAGGATGCAGTTTCTGGTCTGGACCTCGCTGGGAGAGAACGGCCCCTAAGCCTGCATCGGAGGCGTCCACCTCCACAACGAAGGGTTTATTGGCATCTAGATGGAGAAGGATGGCAACTGTGGTGAAGAGTAGGCATAACTGATGAAAAGCTTAGATGGCGGCATCGGTGAGATGGTCCTGGTGGGTTTAGTAAGAGCGGTAAGAGGGGCCACATCTGAAGCCCCCGATAAAGCGACCAACCCCAGAAAGCATTGGAGCTGCTTAAGCATCTTGGGTAGGGGCCAATTATGCACAGCTTAACCCTCTGAGGTCAACAACCCCCCCTGGGGGATTTTTCGACTGTTCCAAAACAATAATCTAAAGCTCTGTGAGGTTTTTATCCCATAAACATATAAGTAACACCACTAGAAACCTTGAATCTTCTAGGTTTCATATATGTATGTTTTAAAATAAAATATATCAATGGCGCTTTGTAAATAGAATAAAAAGAAATCTTGAGATTTTCTGTGCCTCAGCGAGCAGCAGCCTGTTAATGACACGCCCCTCAGCTATTCAGATGGAAAACACCAATCTGAACAGCTGAATAGCAATGGCGTGATTGGCTCATTGTGTAGCAGGGGGTGGTGAGAACACGCCCCATTTCACTGCTATAAACAAATGCACATGCTCATTTTACACACGGGAAAACTTTGAGGAAGGATGTCCAGTGAACAGAAGATGTCTCATGCCGAAGCCTCGCTGCTGATCCAGGAACAACTCACTTTGGAGAGTGAGTCAGACAACGTAAAGTCCAATTAATCCAGTGATGACAGCGATGATGAACTGATGCACTTTGAGCTTCGTCTTGATCCTGTTGAAGATAATTCTGATGAGTAAGTAGCGTAATATCTGTTTTACTAGCTGTTGTTGGTGCTTTTTCGGTTAGCTTATAGGGAGAATGAAGCTATTTCTAGTCTTTTGCTGGCCAGAGGATCATACGGCTAAAATCCATGTCACGTTGTGCTCAGAGTTGCTTTTACAGTAGGCTAACCAGCCTGATGCAAACCACATTTTAAGCGCTCCATAGGTCCAGCTTTGTGAAGATTGTGGCAGCAGAGCGGGCGTCCAAGGCGGTGCCTGTTCTTCACCATAATACAATTAAGCCCCCAATAATCAACGTATGGATGGAGGCCACCGTCTTTCTTTTTCACAAAGAAGAACCCTGCAGAAGGCAGGAGAAGAAGAGTGATGGTGCCCTAGTGAAGTCCCGGTGAAGCCTGGTCAACATACTCCTGTATAGCGCACTGTTCTCCTGGAGAAAGGGAAAATAAATGGCTGCGGAGTGGTACTGTGCCTGGCAGGCGGTCAATGGCCAGGTCGGAAGGCTAGTGCGGAGGCAGCTGGGTACAAAAGTGCGGAGGCAGCTAGGTACAAAAAACCTCCACCAGGTCATGGTACGGGACAAGAATCGCCTCCACATCGACCTGGGGGGCCTCGGACTCCCCAGCCTTCGCCCGGGGAGACACAGCTCCTGACAGGCTGGGCCCCACTGAAGAATATGATTCTTTGTCCAAGAAATAAGCGGAATGTGCCAGAGTAGCCAGGTGTATCCTAGAAGAAGGGGAAGAGAGGTGAGAGTAGTGACATAGAATTAGATAGTCTCTTGGTGATCAGAGATGATGAGGGTAAGAGGGGAGGTCTGGTGAGTAATGGGGCTGGTGTTGAGGACCCAACCATCCATGGCGGTGATGTTTAACCCGAGGCCTTTCTGGCACTTTGAGGCAGTTTGCTACACCTTTACATTTTTAAGTATTTCATCTAACTAAAAACGTTTATGCAAAAGTGACACATCTGGTTATATTTTGTAAAACCTCAGCAATAATGATTAGATGTGAGTAAAGTGAATAATGAAATTTTTTTTTTTGTTAAACATTGTGTAAACATGACATGACAAAAACCTATTTTCAGATGTCTTCAAACTAAGTAAAAAAACACACCATAAATATGTCAGACTTTTGAAGTTTGAAGCTTGTAAACATATGTCTTGGCTACAAAAAGGTAAGAAGAGCATTCAGAAATGTTATGTAGTTTCAATACAAATTGTAAAAAAGTCAGACTATCTACATTTTCTCTGCTCTTTCACATGCATATTCATTAGATGGGCGTTTCATACCTGTAGCTTCCCCCTCCCCCCCATCAAGGCCACGTGTCAATGGCTGTCATTGTCTGCCTGCCCCTGCCCCCAAAGCACTACAAGCTACTGCAAAGAAAAGAAGCCCCAAAATTAAAAAGCTTAAATTAAAATCTTCTTAATCTTTTCACAAATACTCAGAGTTCAAGAATTTAATTTGACACCAGCAGTTATAGCTGGTACAACACCGAAATTTTTGGGCCGAAAATGGGATAAAATGCATTTTCGGTTTCAGCTGAATTTTTATTTTTACGCGACCGAAACAGTGATGACCCAATGATGACGCAGATGACGCAACCACAGCCTGCAGGCGCCAGATTGGATTAGAGTCAGCATGTCTGCTGTGTGGGCGCATTTCTATATTTCTAAGAAAGACACGCGGTCACCTACCATAACAAAGACAGGCATACTAAATATCAAATACAACAGTATTTTACCTAAATGATCATCTGGCCAGCAAAAGACTAGATATAGCTTCATTCTCCCTATAAGCTAACCGAAAAAGCATGATGCCTGATTAGCTTACTGTAAACGCAACTCTGAGCACAACGTGACATGGATTTTAGTCATATGATAATCTGGCCAGCAAAAGGCTAGATATAACTTCATTCTCCCTGTAAGCTAAACGAAAAAGCACCAACAACAGCTAGTAAAACAGGATATACTTACTCAGAATTATCTGCGATGGGATCAAGATGCAGCTCATAGTACATCCGTTCATCATTGCTGTCATCACTGGATAAATCGGACTTTGCATCGTCTGACTCACTCTCAGCAGCGAGGCTCCGACAGGGGACATCTTCCGTTTGCTCGACATCCTTCCAAAAAAGTTTTCCAGTGTGTAGAACAAGCATGTGCGTTTGTTTATAGCAGTGAAATGGGTGTGCTCTCACCGCCCCCTGCTGCACAATGAGCTAATCACGCAACTGCTATTCAGCTATTCAGATTGGTGTTTTCCATCTGAAAGGCTGAGGAGTGTATCAATAACAGACTGAGTCACAGAAAATCACAAGCTTTCTTTTTATTCTGTTTACATAGTGCCATTGATATATTTTATTTTATATGTATGTTTGTATATTTGATACATAAACATACATATTTGAAATCTAGAAGATTCAAGGTTTCTGGTGGTGTTACTTATATGTTTCTAGGACAAAAACTCACCGAGCTTTAGATTATTGTTTTGGAGCAGTGGAAATATCCCTCTAGAGGGATTGCCGACCTCAGAGGGTTAAGGGCTGTGATAACGCCTCAAGTCCCAGCTGGACAGCATCACCACGGTCAAAAAAGACTATCAGACCAGGTGAGCCTTCCCATTCACCTGGTCTGACCGTTTCCCGGGCGGAGAGGGCAGACAGCTCAGTGGTGTCATAGTGTCTGTGCCTCTCCTCAGGGGACAGAGAGGCTCATCCTAACTGCATTGGTTCCTGATGGCCTGATGGTGGTCGGAGGCAGGGTACAAGAAGCTGGCCTCAGATGGCAGCTCATCCGCTGGTCAATCCAGAAGCATAGCTGTACGAGTGGGGAGCTCCCACCCGGTGAGTTCGTCCTTTGTCCAATCAGCCGTAAAAGACCGTCCAGAGCAGCGAGTCCCCACTAGCAGTTTGCACCCCCAGGGTCCTGAACTCAGCAGAGTAGCAACTCATGGACCAGTCTCCCTGCTGCAGGTGGTACAGGCATGAGTTGATCTCCACCTCACTGTTTGGATGTTGGAAGGTGGCCCTGAGTTGGTGGACAAACTCTGGATAGGAGTGAGCTACATCAGTGTCTGCCCTCAGGACCACGGTAGCCCACTCAGCTGCCTGCCCGGTAAGGACCTCAGACTTCTCGTTTCCCCCATCCCATTTTTGTGGTAATGAACATTTTGGTTCACTGTTTTGAGGGGTAGGTAGGGGAATAAACCCGAGTGTTCTTGAAAAGCCTCCTCGAGAGCCCTAAGCCGCTGAGCAAGGTCAGCACGTGCCATAAATGACTCATGCAAGGCCTGTCTGAAAAGCCCATGATGTCCTGATTGAGCCCATCAATCAAGCCACGGTGTCACACAAAGCGACAAACTCAGAGTGCACAAGAGAGTAGTTAGTCCACGCACTTTCTGCTCTCACAAGCAGTTTCTAAATGCCACTTAGCCACTTGCTTACTGAGGACACTTGCTTACTGGGCAGGCCAGGGCGGGGAGAACCAGCTAATGCCATGCCATTTTCCCTGCTGGCTGTAGAGGTGACCTCCCTTGTGTGTAGCTGGCTCAAAACTCAGCTCTTGAATGGACATTTAGCTCAATATTTACCATGTAACACATTCAAAGACTCAGCCGAGCATGTCAAAGGGATGTCTATAGTGAATATTTCATGCATCTTCCACTGCCCATTCATGATAGAAGATTGGCCCGTATTCATACTGCAAACCTTTTCAGAGGAACAATCAGAGGAACATGACAGAACCTATTGTGTGTTCTTTTCATGGGTATCAGACTCTTTTACTTGAGTGTGGCAGCACGGTATAATAGAAAAGGACAGGGAGGAGGAGAAAGAAAGAACTTTTCTTTTTGTTTAGATGCTCCCCACACCCCCACCTGACCTCTGAGCCCCCATTGCAGCATGGCAATATCATTTACAGTGGTGGACCAAAGTCTGCAAGTGTTGCATCACCCACAGCACTGAAATTGTTCTTTTGTCCTGCCTTTGAATTAGCTTTGATGATGGCCTGAGAGAAAGTTTTGGGTAGTTATAGTTTGTAGGTCAGTAGAAAAGAGCTCACAGTTCCCCTGGCAAAGTCCAAATAATCTTAGAACCTTAGGATGTGTCTTATGTCATCACACAATTGAGCCCACCTTTAATATTAAAAATATGTTTTTTAATGTCACACTTCTGTTCTGCTATATTGATTGGGTTCAAAGTGAATTAGATCAGCAAGCAATTAGCTAGTCAGCAAGCATTGTCCCAGTGGGTTCAAGGGCAAAATAATTGTGACTTTAGTGCAGATCATGAAAGCAAACTATGCTTCAAAGAAAAATGTCACAGTACCTGGGTGCACCAAACAATGCTATGCTGACTAATAAGAAATGGAATTGTTCCCAAAGCTCCCTGCTTCTCTCCCTTCCTGAATATAGCTCTATTACCCACATAGTGGCTCAGATCAAGGTGATTTATCACCAGTGAGAGTTCAAGTTGTTTGAAGCAACTGATGTGATTACTCATGTATATGTTGGCACAGAAGAAAGCCAACGAGCTCCAGCATATTAAAAGCAGATGTAGATACTCGGCTCAGCAGGCCACGGTGATGGGGCCAAATGTGGCGAGCAGCAGGGGTCACTAGGGAACTGGGGAAAGTGGGTCATTACGCTCCCCTTACTTTCAGGCAGAATTAGGGGAAGTGAAGTCAATATTCAGTGAGGCTGAACTCCTCAACCTGAATGAGAATTCTCATTTGAAAACTATAAATACACAACATCAACAAAGCACCTCTCATGCTCTGCAATTAAGGAATTCCACAAAATGGTCTTTCTGTGTCAGGCCTGTGTAGGTACAATCACTAAGGAATATTTAACAAGTAAAATAAACTGGCTGTAATTCATTTCTATTGAGAGAGCACTGTAAAAAAACAAGTAAAAAGGTACAAAACTGTCACAGGGGTGGTACCCCAAGAGCACATTTAAAGTACTACTTCTTTTTGGGAACTGTATAATGTTCCACTAGACTTATGTTTTTTAAGCTGCATTTACTCCAAACACAATATTAGCATCAGGCTTTTTATTCTTTTTTTCTACTTTTGAAAGTTAAGAATAGGCAAAAATATAATTGGGCAGAAAATGCAGTCTACCTTTGAACCTGATTTCAAGGTATAGATTTGGACTTTATCTACCTCATTGTACTTTTGAAGGGACATTTAATTTATTTAGACCTTGATGAACTAAAATGTACCTGTATATTATCTTTTTTCTGACAGTTTAAGTAGGAATGTAATAACAGCCAGTCAATTAAAGTCACTGTATCATGAGAAAAATCACATTTTCATGCGAGTATTCAATTTTAATACAATTTGAAATTGTAACACAACTTATTAAATACACTACAGCTGGGAGGCAGCTATATAATTATAAGAAAATCCACCATTCAAAATTGCACACTGCAGATTACATAATTTGCATTGCAAAATCATGATGAAACAATTCTGTGTCCCTTTGTCTGCATTATAAATATTTTGTAAGCTTCACAATTTATTTAATGAGTGAAAGAGCAAGTAGGGAATTCCAGTATATCATCAGTGTGTTTTATGTATTCATTGCTATATCAACTGGCATAAACCTACATAAATGCATTTTCCATTAAGCATTTGTTGAAATGACATCAAAACAGATTAAAGTAGCCTTTATGACAAATTATTAAAGTAGCCTTTATGACAAATTATGCACTTTGGAATAAGCCTTTAGAAATAAGCCTTTAGAGTGGTTTATGTCAGTTGTCATGAAAGATTAATGAAGCCTTATGAATGCTAGCTTTCAGAGAAGTGTTATCTGAGTTGCTAAATAAAATAGTTTAGGCAACTATGTTGCCTAAATAAAATGCATACAATGGAAACATTGAATGAAACAAAAGTAAACCTAAAGTAAAATGGTATTAAAAAAATAAAAAAACAACACAAGAGACCAAAAGAAAGCTTTCAGCTCTTGTTTAAAGTCTGGTTGCATAAGCATTCCTAATTACGCATACCACAACATCAGACATGCCTGTTTATGAGGCATTTTTTTCTAAAATCACCTCAGAGGTTACCATTACTTTTAGATGGCTCATTTGATGTCTGGCCTCTCATTTTAACAAATGAGACTCCTGTGGTCTGGCTTTGTACCTCCCATACAAATTTACTGACAGCCTTGGCTTTCTGTTTGAGTTCAAAACTATACATTCAAATATGTGTCTGCAGCCCTCACATTGTCTTTGGGATGAAATGTAGACAAATGTCGACCTGCCATAACTAAAAGCATTTGAGAATCATCAAGCTGACAAAGAAAATTAATTATTGAGAAAGACCAAATTCTTACAGGAATAAAACTCACTCTGCTGATGATTCTGTCTATTAGCTAGTGGCCATTGGCTGTCCATTTCCAAAGCAGGTTTCTGTACAAAACAGCTGCTTGTCTCCATTGAACGTCTCCAGATGCTCTGCAACATGCCTTTGGCATCCCTGAAAACATTCTCTGCATATTTAGCTTAATGGTAATGGTCATGGAAGCTGACAGACCCTGTTTTGGTTGTCTATGTCCATTTTTTAAAAATCTCTGAACACCCAAAAAATTATGTTTGACTTTGTGCTCTCACCAACAGCACAATCGGCATGCTAAAGCACAAGAATCAGGGTTTCAGACAGACGAATCCTCAGTTGCAATGAACTCTCAGAATCATGCTCGATTCAGTGAACGGTTATGAAGATAAAAGGAAGTTAAAAAAGGAGATCATTCTGTTTTCTTTCCATATTGAAACACAGAAACTTGTGAGAAGCAGCAGGAACTGAGTTTAATTCCCAGTATAATATCTACACAGTAGATGACTTGCTGGATTCACATGCCGTGAGTACATGTGAAAGCCATCTGCACTGCTGTCTCCAACTGATCTGCAGAGGAAGTTATTTCCCAAGAGCTTCTGCGTTTTACAGCAATATGTCTGTGCCTAGGTAGCCATTTTTCTTGCTCATATATCATACGCTGTTTTGCTTTCATTACAGTTCATCCACTTCTGTTTCTTCTTCTATGATCTGCCTTCTACTTGCAGAATCACAGAAGCCAAAGAGAAGAAAGCCAGACTTTCTGTTGCATTTTTTTTAAGTCCAAATTGGCTGTAGGAGTGTTGCCAAGGTAGCCACAATAGCGATTTATAACCTCTGAGAACCTGTACTTTTACTATTATCATTAGCTAAAAAAAGACAAAAAGAGGGAAAAGAAAGGGAGAAAAAAAATCTCAAAGGCGAATCCTGGTGAGAATTTTTCTCTGCTCATGTGACCAGTAGTTTTTTCTGCTCATGTGACTCATATGAGCAGTAGTTAAGTCATGATTTGCAGATGTTCAGGGAGCCAGTGGTGGTGGAAATGAGAGGAGAAGCATATGCCCTGAAGAAAGGAAGCTTCTTACAGCTCACTGCCACCAAAACCAGACTGAATAATTCACAATCTACAGTTCTTCGGATTTCGGACACCAACTGCTCAGTTATTCTCTTCTGTATAAAAATTAGTGGAGTGTCATTATTAAACTTGGGATTAACAAGTCATTTCAGTGAACGACTTGTTCGAGCTGCACTCACCTCATTCATGTGAATTGTGGTACAGATTTGTTCATGAATGGGTCTTTCATTCATTCACTCATCAGATGACTGCTACATATTCTCAGTTTAGGAATGACATATTTGTTCATTAATCATAAGTACAGGTCTTAGGATCTGAGTCGTTCATTATTCATGCTCTTACAGCAGTAACATGACCAGTGTTAATGTTACTGCAGAGGAGAGCAAGCTCATGTTAAATGCTGCTTTCACTAGCTAGCCAGCTATTTTGGCTAGCTTTTGAGTGGATGTTTCATTTGTCTTTCCGTTCATACAGTATGATTTCAGTCATCAGTAAACAGGTAGGCTAAAGTGTATTGCTATCATTGAAAGAACAGAATTATACTTTAGTTTTGAGGTGCAGCATTCTCTAGAAGTAATCAGTTATTTCAGCCAAAAGATTGCTTAAAAGTTAAGCAAAATATGTTGTTCATAGTGTTAGAAACATCATTAGTTCCAGTGATAAAATGAATAAATTTTCCAAAAAAGATTAATTCTTTTTACTTTTAAATTCTAAAAGGTCTGAATGAGTTCTGAAATTCCTCACTAAATACAATACATTTTAGTATTAGATGGATCTGACAAGCAAATATATTTTGGACAATGATTACTATACCTATAACAAATCTGTGGCACAGTGCTACGAAACTGAAAGTACATGTAGCCATGTCTTATGCCTAATGTGTTTACCTGCTAGCTTCAAACAAATATTCTCTCATGTCTTGTTTTTGTATTAGATGGCGATGACATCCTGTTAAATATGTCACAACAGTTATTACAATTTGAACAACAATAGCAAAGGACAACAAAACTGGAGGCAAATGTATATCGACAAAATACTGCTTTTTATTTACATGATTAAAATGTATACATTGATTCTATGTGATTACAAATAATTAAATCAACACAATTACCATAATAAATGTTGCTTAATCTTGGCATTTATTGCATTAATGCAATGAATTCTGTTCATGTTGAATTGATATAAACATTTGAATCACTTAATTTTTTTAGTGTACACAGTGTTATATTATTCCTCTGTGAGCATGTGGATGCTAAACGTAGCACAACTCAGAGATCAGACATGAAGATGAAAAGAAGCAAACAGGAGATGTCCAAATGTCTCCAAATGCTTCCATATGATTACAAGCAACTACAGATCTAAAGTCTAAAAGTTACAGCACCACAAGGCCTGTCACTGTCTTAAGCTAGCTCACTTTGAGAACAACAGAGGCACTAGTCCCTCTATAAAAGGAATGACTTTGCCAGGAATGGGGCGCTCAAGGTCTTGACCTGGTACTGAAGAGGATTTTCCTTTTCTGAACAACAAAAGCAAAGGATGGTTCAACAAAACTAGAGGCAAATGTATATTGAAAAAAATACTGCTTTTTATTTACATGATTAAAGTGTATACATTGATTCTATGTGATTACAAATAATTCAATCAACACAATTACCATAATAAATGTTACTTAATCTTGGCATTTATTGCATTATGAATAAGTTGTTAGTGGAATACATTACAGGAAAACAAATTTTGTTTCTAACAAGTGTACACAGTCAATGCATGGATTTGTTTGATTCCATCAGCAGTACCTGGTTTTATTTAATTCAAATGGTTCAAATGGTTTGTTTGAATTAAAAGGATTAATTAAACTGTTAGTAAACTACAGTTGCACTGTGTATACGTTACATTGTATTATGGTGATTTATTTACTCCAGAGTTAGTGGTGTTAGGAAGTAAATGCTTCAAAATAGTCTTTCTCAGTTGTTTTTGATAGTTTTATTTATGCACAGTGAATGTATTCTGTGCTATTCAGTAGTTTGTAGAATAAATGATTTTGAACACTGGGTACTGGTTTATCACACAGGAACTTTTTTTCTGATTTGAAGTGCCACTATCACTTCTAAACTTTTTTTAGTCTTGGTTCCTTTTTGTGTTTGCAAAAGGAAAAGCTGTCACTGACATGTTTGCCTTTTTTGCTGAAAACAAATGTAAGCAAGTCAGAAGATCTACAGTCAGAAGATTATGTAATAGTATAAATATTACAAATGAATGATTGTTATATAAATCAAAATGTATATAAAAATGAGTGCAGTGTAGTTGTCTTCCACCACCAGGACAGGGAAACACAGCTATATACACATGCATCAATGATGCACTGCAAAAAATTGTCTGATTTGCTGTACCTCAAAATCCTAATTTGTGGGACCATTCAGCCTAATATACACCTAATATATGAATGACAGCCATAATGTTGCACTCTGACAGCCTTCCATATCTGAAGGCCCTGAAGGACAAGCAGGACACATGCTGTCATGAGCACGCTAACCTCTTTCCACCACTCACATGTTACAGCATCTCCATGACCTTTTATGGCTGTCCTCAGGGAACCAACACAGGCTGGATGATGTAAAGTACCACAAGCATCATTGACTTGTCTGTCAATAATTTGTTTCATGGTATATATTTTTCCCCTGTGAGCATCTGGATGCTAAACGTAGCACAACTCAGAGATCAGACTTTGCCAGGAATAGGGCGCGCAAGGTCTTGACCTAGCACTGAAGAGGATTTTCCTTTTGAGAGGCTGCAATAGTGCCATGAGGCACTTTGCTTTACATCAAAAAGTCTATGTGTTTGTGTCAAATATGTCTGGCATACAGAAAATTGTATTTTTGTATTATGCACATGCATATTTATGTCGAACATGTATATACAGTGGCACAGGGGTTAGCGCTGTTGCCTCACAGCAAGAAAGTCCTGGGTTCGACTCCTGGGTTAGGCGCAGGGTTTTTCTGTGTGGAGTTTGCATGTTCCCCCCGTGACCGCGTGGGTTTCCTCCAGGAGCTCCAGTTTCCTCCCACTGCCAAAAACATGCATGCATTGGGGAGAGGTCAACTGAGCACACTAAATTGCCCCTAGGTGTCACTGTGAGCGTGAATGGTTGTCTGTCTCTGTATGTGGCCCTGCGGCGTGCTGGCGAATGTCCAGGGTGTACCAGCCCCCCCAACCACCAACCCCCCCCCCACCCCCAACCCAGAGTGTAGGACAAAGTGGTAGAAGATGGACGGATGGATGTATTATACTGTGTACCATTTATGGCTTAGTCACTTAAATAATTTACCAATCAATTTGCCGAGTGTGGCAGATATGGCAGATAATTCTCCTAAAAGACATTTCCAACTGGCTAAATAAAAGACTGCAGTTCAGACCCATCATAGTGAACTGCATCAGCACCCTTGGCCGGGTAAGCTTCAGATATTTGAATAGAAAACACTATAGCACACAAATCAATACATTACTCAAGGTACCTCATGATGAACATAGTCACAAGCTCTAATGAATAAATCTCTTTGAATTATTCACCTTGAACTGCAGCCCTTCATGATCCTTCCGGTGGCAGCCACACCGACAGCTAATTAAATTTCATTATCCTTATTTCTTTACAATATCAAGCTCCTTTAACTTGCATTCAACCAAAAACTGTTGGAGAAAGAATTATCCAGGGTCTTTCTGGTCTGCTGGAGCTTAAGAAAAACTAACATCATACATGGAAGGACAACGTGGGAGAGAGAGAGAGAGACTGAACAAAAGAAACAAGAGGGGCTTTAGAAAAGGGCTTTCAGTTGATTGTAAGGCCCTCATCCAGGATGAATGTATTAATAATGCTCCCTACAGACGAGTTAGCAGAGGTCTAACTGAGTTACAGACACTTTAATACAAGCATTAGTATTTAGTCTTCTTTTATTTAGTTCTTTTAGAAAGATTTTTGCCCTGTTGGGGTGGGTGCGACAATATTTTCACTATTATTTTGCTATGCTGTTCAAATGGAATTATTTTGTTATACATTTGTTCTTTGCTGCCATTAATTACAATTTTTCATTTCATAGAAACCCTATTTAATATTTTATATTCAACATTCAAAGAATATACATTCCTTATTTTTTCTTTCCTGTCATGTCCGGCAGCTTTTGGACAAAAAATGCTTTCCTAACCATATTTATCTACTGCTTTTATCTACTACTGTTTAAGATGCTATGAATGAGAAATTATTAACATTGACTTAAACTATACTTTTGACTTCATGGGTGACTACTAAAAGTACCCTCTTTTGTTGTGTCAAACCATGGCATATCTCTTGCTTTTGCCTACATAAAGTTAACAAAATAAAGGCATTTTTATTTTTCATGCCCACTGTGTTTCCTAATTCTCTAATTGTCTGTAAATCTTAAGTGCAGACATCAACAGTCCATTGCTAGTTCTTTACACTTGTGGTTATGCCTGCCTTTTAAGTTTCTTATGCTTTCAGCTTGCTTGTTATGGGTCTGGAGCTGAAATGAATTTTTATGACAATGTCTGTCGTACAAAACTATTAGTTGACTTTGATGGTTGTTTCAGTACTTTAATCTGCTCTTACAGCCACAATATTCATCTCCAGTGCTCTCCAATTCAAACATAAACCATCAAACAAAAATGTGAAATACATCACACTTAAGTTTTGTCATTTTAAGAACACTTGCCAACAGAAATAAACACTTTAAAACACCATGAAAGCCTTGAGTACATCCTATTATCTGTCTCACACACAGAATACTCCATATCAAATTGCATAACAAATGTTGAGTCTCATCTCACTCTGTGCAAGATTTTATTCTGATTGAGCCATCTTGTAACAAACAGGTCTCACACAATATTTAGTATATATTTGTTTTTAAATGTGTTTGAAGGCACCCACTAAGCAAAAAAGAATAGGAAATATTCTGTATATATTTTAATGCTCCCCATGTGGACACAAAAGGCTGGTTTTCTGATAAGATAAAATCCCTCTTAGTGTAGTATTAAGCTTGATCTGCGCCTGGAAACTTGCCAAAAAATGTGCAAAGCTGTGAAAACATTAGCTGCATAGAATGTAGCCATTGATGGATAGAAATATATATTATTTCCTCTTTCATAAAAAACAAAAAGTAAAATTGGCTTAATTACTAATAAGCACTGCTGTGTGTCTAATTGAGTCATCAAACAAAATGCTATATTTCCCCAGTCTAAATCAACATTTTAGCATTTAACACATACATGATTTAGAGTGTAGTGAACAATAGACTAAGGGATAGCTATAGTTATAACTCTATTGCACCATAAACTAGCTTTTTATGTATTTATTTTTTTATTAGGTGTGTGAAACTTGGATACATTTAATGTGATTAGGTTTACTACGACATATATGCATGCTTATTTTCAATTTGTTGATGAATGAAGGTTTTGTAAAGATTTTGAAGTGGAATCTTCCAAACTTAGCTAAAATTGTGTATCTATACCAGGGCGTACAACTCCAGTCCTAGAGGGCTGCTGTCCAGCACAGTTTGGGATTTGTCTGCTAAAACACAACTGGTTTAACTGGCCTGTTAATTGCCAAGTTTAGTGAGTGTATTTGAAGAGAGGAACTTCTAAACTGTACTGGACAACAGCACTGGAGTTGGACACCCCTTTTAACACTTACTTTTCAAAGGTAGCAAATTATATTCACCAGCTTAAATTTCACCTTGTTGTCTCATGTTCTTTGTTCGGCTTTTACTTTAGATATCATTTATCCTTTTGTCTTAATTAAATAATGAATAAGTAGGAACTTATTTTAACTGTTTTTCAGGTGTATCATCATCCATATAAGGCTGTTGTAGATGGTGTGGAGACTGAGAGCATGATGGAAATCAATCCTATTGAGCACATGGAGATATACAGAGTGGGCAATGGCACGGATGTTCTTGAGGTCCATGATTTCCTAAATGTAAGACTCTTGTCAATTTTAATTTTGTTTTCAGTTCGCTTTGTTCCTAAAATCCATGTCTAGATAATGAATTATGGGTTGTCCAAACAGAAGAGCACATTAACATACAACTGTTCCCCCACATAATTTTTTGAGTATCCATTTTAGCAGTTGAAGCAAAGTAATGCTACAAGAGGACAAACAAAAGAACAAATACAGAATTTATGGGACACATAATTTAAGGCAGAGGAGAGTTTAGAAATGAATTTTTATGTGAAAAATATTATTCACTTACACACACACACACACCACCAGACATGCACACACACCACCAGACATGCACATGCTTGCACACACTAAATGCACATTTAAGGCAATTCCAGAACACTACTGTATAATGCCACCTGAAGCACAGATAAAAGCTCTTGATCTATAAGTCTTTAGGGAACTAATGGAAAAAAGAAAACATCATATATGATACAGTAGGTCATCCAATTTTAGGTGAATCAAACCTCAGAAGAAGTTTTTCTACCTGAATCATCTCCAAGCAGCGTTCTGAGTTTTCTCAATTCAAAGATAAGCAATACAATCACACTGGAGTACAAAAAACCTCAAAATGACTAAAGAGTAAAAAAAAAGTGATATGTGGCACAGAATGTGTTTTTTTTTTTTACATCGGACTGTCTTGAGTAAAGAACAAATTACATTAAGCAAATGTAAGAGTACATTTAATGTTGAGAAACGTCAGCCTGAACATGTGAGAAGTGGAGCATTATTATATAACTCAAAACAGTTAACATATAAAATCTAAGTGTGTCATGGCTCCCCTCGACTCCCACAGAAAGACAGGCGCATTTGCAGACATTCATTGCAAGACTTTTATTAATAAACAAAGCAAAAGGCATGAGGGCCTGAAATCAAAACTCAAAACTTCAAACACAAAGAGTCTGGAGAGAATGCACAAACCCAGCCATGAATGACAGTTGACCAACAATCTCATCTAAAAACACCACCCCTTAAGTATCTACTCAAAACCCCTAACCAATAAACAAACACTTATTACTCGATAACACCCCAGCCATGGCTATAAACAAGAAACCCATCACCGTGTCATAATTAAAGTTCAAAACACAAAATCTAAATACAAAACTTAAACCAGGGCGGCCACTAGCGGCCACCCACCGTCACTGTTCCCAGACTTGACAAAGTGCTGTAAAAAATCTGAAAACACACAAAACACACATTTAGGGCCCGATTTTCAAGTTCGATCGCGCATTGTCTGAAGTCTTAAACGCAGTTGTTTTGGGGGAGGGGCCAGTGCAAAACGCTATATTGCCTGTAGGAAAAGTGAACATCGCGCCTGGCGCATAGTTCAAAT
>JBBIGA010167518.1:0-16817 GCA_037576975.1 Alestes dentex | reverse complement strand
AGTCCCTGAAAGTGTTGTTTATTCTTTCAGGGTCATATACTGTGTCCCCAGTTAAGTCTTTAACAGCACATATAGTTGTTTTTTTCTTTATTTATTTTGTTAGCTAGGAACTGACCTGATTTGTTACCATGTTCAAATTTTTGCCAACGAAGTCTTTGTACCAAGAATTGTTTTTAATATTAATAATTTCATTTAATTCTAGTTTTGCTTTACGTATTTTGTTCAGCATTTCCTGTTCCTGGGAGGATACGTAGACGACTTCTAAGGATTTGATGGTTTCTTCTAATTCCTGGATACATTTATTTTCTCTTTTCTTTTTATGTGATGAGAATGTGATTATTCTACCTCTCATCATAGCTTTGCCTGCTTCCCAGAGAACAGATGCTGATGTTCCAGGCAGGTCATTATAGTCTAAATAAAACCCACTCTTTCTTGATCTTTAATCAAATCTTCTTCTTTAAGCAATGATATATTAAATCTCCAGTTTTTACTTGGTGGACTGGCCTTCTTATTTATTAGAGCTGAAGATACAGGAGCATGATCGCTAACTGCTATAGGGTGTATCTCTGTGTCTGAAATGTGTGCCCATAGATGTGTGTGTGTGTGTGTAGCTAATGTTGCATGCTGCGTGTGATGCTCAAATGTATGAGATATGAGCGAGCCTGTATTCGCTTGTGTGCGAGTATGTCATATATGTCTGTGTGCACTGTGAGGTCGGAGTGGTTGTGTTGACACTGAGTGCATATGTACATGGTCGTGCCGTGCAGATGTGTAAAGATATAGGGTGTTGTGTGTGACTGAGTAGGAAAGCAGGTGATCGATGCAGTGAGAGGAGTTAGAAGTGAGAAAGACATACAGAGGGGCAAGCAGGGAAGGATGCAAATAAAAACATGACAGAAATGAAAACATTGTAACAACATTTAAATGCTGCAGAGACTGACGGTATTGTGTTTGTTATGACGACATGTTAAATTAGCAAATTGACATGAATAGTTAATAATGGAAGAGGAGGAGAGGAAAGAAGAAAAATATAAAAGATTCTTATCTGGAGTGGTGTTAATATAACCAGGGAGTGGTACTGAGGTCGCGGTAGAGCTGCCCGTCCACGTAGGGCAGGTCCACGTCGATGACAGCTTGGGAGCCCTTCTGGATGAAACTGCGTCGGATTGGGAACAGAACTTTGTGTCGCTCCAGGATCACTTTGGGGAACTGGTCGTTTACGCTAAAGTCCGTTCCTTTCAGCTCCCTGCTGTGACTCTTCACCTGCTCTTTCTGCTTGAAGTATCCGAATTTGACCACAATAGGACGCGGCCTCAGGGCTCCAGGCCTCTTGGCTCCCAGCTGATGGACTCTTTTGAAGCAGATGTTTTCCACGGTGTCCTCCGGAAGCTTCAGGTGTGTCTTGATGAAGGTTTTAACCGTAGCTTCTGCGTCCTCTTCGGCAGATTCCAGGATGCCTGAAAACATCATGTTACCTCTCATGCTACGGGCCTGGAGATCGATGACAGTCTCTTTTATTTTTTTATTTCCTTCACTTAGATGGGTCACATTCTCAGTTAGAGACTTGACCGAGTCCCGTAGTGATATATTTTCAGCAGCAAGTGTTTCCACCCGTTGCTGGCTGAATTCCAACGATTCCCTGAGGGATTTGAATTCACGGTGCAGGATCTCGACCAGGGACAACCTCGCGTCGAAGCTGGACAACCGCTTGTCGATTGAATCCAGGATGTCGGTAAAGCTTTTACCCATCGGCGATATTGTTTCAGGGAAGTCTGCCGGGCAACTTCTTTTGGAGGACAAAATCAGATTTTATTAGTAAAATCTGATTTCAACAAATAAGTGTCATGTCGTCTCAGGGAAGGCAGACACAGATGCAGGAGTTAATCAAGTCACAAAGGGCTTTAATAGCAAAAAGGCATGTAAACAATCACTTGAAAGTAAGGGACTGGGTAGAGCAAAAATGAAATCAGCCTCTCTCTGAGTCACAAGGAAGGGACCCATTCAGTTCAGGGATGGTCCTTCATCCCACTGAGACTGTCGTGATACTTGGTAACACTTTGTATGCTCCTCACAAGGGGTATGAGGTACAGGAGCTTTGCCTCGTGCTGAGCCAACTGGGATAGTTCTAACCTATGGACACTTCAGCTTCCCTGGTTAATGCTAGAGAAATATGAGAGACTCGTAAGAGCCAACTCAATGTCCAATGTCAAGAAGGAGAACTTGGAGTTCTTCCTCAGTCCATTGAGCCAGTATGAGAGAGTAACACTGACAAACATGAAGGCAAGGTAGTATTTTGCCCAATGTCTGTCAGTGACTGCACACCAGACTGTTGGATCGGCTGGTTTTTAAAGCAACAGCTGCATACATGTGGAGGACTACGCAGCAGGATGTTACTGTCTCCAAGAGGCTGACTACAAGAGCGAACCAGAAACCCTGGATGTCTGCAAAGGTACTCAGAGCTGCACAGTTAACGTCTGTAGGGCAATCAGGAAGGCAAAGTATGTGAATGCCAAAATAATCCAAGAGCACTTTCTGAACACCAGGGACACCCGGAGCATGTGGAGGGGTATCCAGGCCATCACAGGCCACAAACTGCCACCTTCTTTCTGTGACACTTTGAATGCCTTCAACACACAGTTCGATGCGCTCAACAGTGAGCCCACAAGGAAATTTAACAACTCTCTGAGCCAAACAGTTTTAAAACCACCACAATCACCCTGGTTCCTGCCTGAATGTCTACCATCCTGTAGCACTCACACCTGTCATCATGAAGTGCTTTGAGAGACTAGTCATGAGTCAAAGTTGCCTATCCCAGCTCACTGGACCCTCTTCAGCTTACCGCCAAACCTGGTCTACCGATGACTCCATATCCACTGAGATACACCTGTCACTGACCCATCTGGACAAGAGAAACTCTCATTCCACAGAGACTGTCCTCTAAACTGAGCAAGCTGGGCCTGAACTCCCTCCTTGTAAACTGGGTTTTAAACTTCAAGTCAAAAAGGCTTCAGTCAGTCTTCATCGGCACCAACACCTCCAGCACTAGTACACTGAGCACAGCAGCACCACAGGGCTGTCTCCTAGCCCTTTGCTCTTCACACTACTGACCCATGACTGCTCCAGCTCGAGTCAGATCATCAGATTTGCAGATGACATGAGGGTGGTGGGTCTCATCAAGAATAATTGTCTCAATTTACATGGAAGAGATGAGAAGACTGACTGCCTTCAAAAGTGCAACCAAAGAAATGATAAAATCCAGCACTGCCCACAAAGTACAATTCCTGGGCATCCACATCATGGAAAACCTCTCTTTGGACTTTTTGCAGAGGCTGAAGAGAGCCAGCCTCTCCCCACTAATGCTCACCACATTTCACAAGAGTACCATCAAAAACCTGTGACTAGATGCATGACTCTATGGTATAGAAAGTAGAAATTGTTTCGGGCAATAACACACTGCAGTGGATAGTGAGAGCAGCTGAGAAGGTTATTGGTGCACCTCTGTGTACTGTAGCTTGAAACACATTTTCCAAACCCACTGCTATAACAGACCCAGAAACATTGTGAAAAAAAAAAAAAAACGTTCCCACCCATTATATGGACTCTTTTCTTTTCTTCTGTCTGGCAAATGGTATTGAAGCTTACGCTCTGGCTCGGCAAGGCTGTGTAACAGTTTCATACTGTGTCACATACACTGGTCAAGTGACATGCTCATTTCCAGTTGCCCTGGCACGTCGCATGATATATAGGCCAGGTAATGCAGGTAATCCATGCTCAGTCATTGAGTCATCATCCTCAACCATACTGCCTTCTAGATCTTCTAACCATGAGTACTCCGGCCTTTATCATACCTTGTGTGTGAGTTAAAACGGTGGGAATCCTTACTCTAGTGATAGAGCGTTCTTCTAGCAAACTGCGTGACTTACCAACTCTCTCGCGCTACTCCGCATTAGGGTTCTTCCATCACGCTACACTGGTGTAGTGGCTGCCCTCCATTGTGACATAATGCTGGCCATCAAAACTCTGAATGCACTATCTGACATTATACTTTGTATACCTCTCAAATTACACTCTGAACTTTCAATAGCACCTGCACTTTACATGTGTTTTCTGTTTACTACCGCAACAGGCACACTTACACCACCAGTCAAAAGTTTGGACACACCCTCTCATTCAACGATTTCTTTTGTTTTTATTATTGATTAATATTGAAAACATCACCTAATGCTATGATGACAGCTTTGCACACTCTTGGCATTTTTTCCAACAGATTCATGAGGAATCGACCTGGAATGGTATTTAATTAACTGGTGTGCTTCGTCAAGAGTTCATTAGTGGAATTTCTTGCCGCCTTAATGTGTTTTGGACCATCATTTGTGATGGTAGGGTTGGTCCACAGTTAATAATCCTATTCAACTATGGCTCTATGCCACATTATGACCAGAACCACATAACTAAGTAAAAAGAAACAGTCCATTATTACCTTATTACAAAACATATTCGGGTGTGTTTAACTCTTTTTTTCTTTACTGCATAATTCCATGTGTTCCTTCATCATTTTGTTTGTTTTCAATATTTATCTACAATGTAGAAAATAATAAAAACAAAGAAAAAACATTGAATGAGATGTGTCCAAACTTTTGACTGGTAGAGCATATCTATAGGCTTATAATTCAGTGTAGTTCAATGCAGCTGACTGTCTCTTGTGCAATATCATACTTATGGTGCAATATTAGTCATTCTGGAAACTTTGCATCCCATTCACACTATATTGTTACACTGTTGTATACTATACTTATTGTATAGTCTCGCTCATATCTTGCACTTGGCCCATGGAGAAACGCTGTCTCATGTACACAGCTGCTAATGACACAAAAGTAACCATGAAAATTGAACCAATAAATGTGAACCCTTGGTCCTGGACCGGTGGCCAATGAAAAGGGTGCAGTGCCAATTTCCAGTTGCCAAAGTTATTTTGTATAGTGGAAAAATGCCCTAAGGTTACCATCAAAACAAACAAAGTATCACAAACAGAAGGATACCAAGATAAGTTATTGCATTATTAACTCATGATGTTGCACTAGGAGTTTGAAGTGTTCCCGAGTACAATAAAACATATTCTCAATTTGATTCCTGGTGTAAAACTGGGACTTTGGATATAAGAATTATACCAGCTTTGGGAATGAGAATGTTCACAACAGCTCACCGAATTTGGTCTCTCTGGAACAGTTGTATGTTCTCAAAAGTATCACAAAAAAGCAGCCTCTACCTAAAAATACAATGTGCCTCCACCTAAACATCTCATCAAATCTCAGAATGTGTTTCTGACAAAGATGCTAGTCTAGATTTGTGAGCATTTCAACCTTTATCATAAAGGAGCTGAGTTCAACATGACTGCAGATCACAAGCTTTGGGTCTGATCTTCAACAACTCCAACTCCAAATATTTCATATAAAACCACCAGCCAGGATTGAGGGAAAGGCTCTCAGGCTTCAGCCCTTTAAGGTTATTTAAATTTAGTAGGAAAAGCAAATCTTCCAGAATACATGTTTTGAAAACCACAAAGACACTGGCCACTGACAAATATGGATAATGCTCATGATGAGGCGTTTGATGAATGTACTGCTACAAGAGTAAAGATGATGCAAAAGGTGAAACAGAAACAACAGAGGATCCTGTACTTCAGTATGTCTTTTCAAGGTGTTTGTGGCACAACGGTGCAGGGGGACAGCTGAAGGTCTTTGGTTCACTATATTGGCACTAGGTGCTATTGTACATGAGAATGTGTTTGTATGTGTGTCTGTCCTGTAATGGTCTGGATACCTACCTAATGTGTTTCTCTGCCTTTCACTCTATGACCGCTTGAATAGGTTCCCCCCACCCTGGTTAAGGATAAGTAACTCAGATAATGGCTGGATGGATCCTTAGTGGCGCCACAACAGCTTTTAGAGTGACTTAAAAACTAGGAAAACTTCCTGTTGATGTATCTTTTGAAAAAAAAAAATTCTTTGGACTGAATTATTGGGGCCAGTCAATTTTAACTTTTTGTCTTTCAGTATTATAGTTAAAAGGGAGTCAGATAGCTAATATTACTGCTAAGAATATCCTACTGCAGTCATATAAATGTAGTAATTGTCTTCAAGTCATCATTACAATGAAGTGAACTGATTTCTCTTTCTGATTGTTTTTAACGACTGAGGTAGAGTTATGCTAATTTTGTTTTGGTTTAATCCTTAACATAGAGTTCAATGGATGGGCTATTAGAAATTATTGACATTACATGGATACATGATGCATTTGTGTAATGCATGCTGGGTATTGTAGTAAAACACAGATGAAAGCTTGACAATGATATAAAATTCACAAATTTTAACTAGGACTGGCATAATACGACTTTTTCATGTCTGATACCGATACTGATACTCCATACTCCACTTCTACACCCACATAGTGCAGAACTTTGGAAATTCCATTAGTCCATTAGGAAATTCTGCATACATGGCTGAATCGCCAGTGGGTCTTTGTTAAACACATACACTATTTGGGTGCAAGAGGCAGTATGTTAATTCCTACATAGTGCACTATGTAGGGAGCAGGGAGGCATTTGAGGACAGCCTTTATATGCATCTGTACTATTTGTCATCTGTGCTTTTTGACAAATCTCTCTTTGCAGCATGTTATTCAGTGTTTAATTAAGCAATTTTGTGATCCTATCCAGTGATTTTGGCCCATATTTTACAGATACTAATACTGAGTATTGGATCAGCTTTTTCTAATCAGTGAGGCGAGGACTACAGTGAGTGAGTGAATGACAGAGAAAAATATTGTCACTAGCTTACTAATAAGGGTTTAACTGCAATAGATGCAGATTATATATGCACTGCATAGGATTTTAGCCCTAGGCACCTTCGGCACAGAAGTACAGATGGTCTAATGTAAACTGCAACACTAAATTCACTATAGGTCTCAGAACTACACCTGTCACATCAGTATCAGTAGAATGGCAAGGGATTGTTCTTTCTGTGCATAAATTAGCCTTTCAGTTGCTAAAAACATTAATGCCATCCTGTTAGAAGTTATTCTGAAAGTTTGTCTAATACAGTAGGTAGCAAGAAACCAAGATTAACTTTGTGTTACTGACCAGTAACTCCAATTTATTCTGTTATTGTTAATAGTCATTTGGCATGGTCAGTCAGTTGGCCTTTTTCATTTCAGAGATGGTGGGTCCTAAAACCCACAAAGTCTGACATTTGAGCCTGTATTACCATACAGTCTTACATAGCTTGCAGTGCAATTGATCTCAAGTAATATTTCACCAAATGTTTCAAAGAATTTTGAAACAGTCTGAACAGCTAAAGATAAAAGGATTTAGTGGTGGATTAGCTGGCAAAATAACATTAACATATTAAGTCTTAGGCCAGAATGACCTATTAAAACTTTCAAACTGGAACATCTTAGTCTGAAAGTACCTGGACCAGTCACCTTACAAATCTGCTTGCACCATTGCATGAGAAAGAGTTATTCATAGAAAAGGTCTGGTTGTCTGGAATAAATAAGCAAGTACAAGAGTAGGTTTCCTGTATCCCATGGGCAGTTATCTACTCTGCAAACCATCAGCCACACGGCTGACTCTGTACATTGCTGTAGCATTCTCTATATCGCAAGCTTTACCTTCTTTGGGACTTTGGGACTACTGTGTTCTATCACATATTATTTACTAATAAGTTGGCACTTGTATTTATTTTATTTATTGTACTCTTCTTATTTTGTGTGTTAGTAATCGCTGGCCCCATGGTTGGACAGTGGGTAGCACTGTTGCTTCACACCTCCAGGGTTGAGGGTTTGGTAGTCTAGTGGTTAGGGCATTCGCCCAGCAATCAGGAAGTCGTGGGTCCAAATTCCAAGACTGCCAAGCACATCTGAGGTACCCTGAGCAAGGTACCATCTCCATACTCTGCTCCCCGGGCGCTGTGTTCCTGGCTGCCCTCAGCTTCACTTGCTGAATGGGTTAAATGCGGAGGAAGAATTTTGTGCTGTTCACACTGTGTGCTGTGGTGTGTTCATGTGTGACAGTCACTTTCACTTTTACTTGTGTCTGTGTCCTGGCCTTGCGTGTGTGTAGAGTTTGAGGGGTTCTCCTTGTGGTGGCGTGGGTTTCCTCTGGGGTCTCCGGTTTCTCCCATGGTCTAAAGACATGTGTGTCAAGTGAATTGGTGATTCTAAATTGGCTGTAGGTATGAGTGTGTGAGTGAGTGGTGTGTGTGTGCCCTGTGGTGGATTGGTACCCTGCCCAGGGTGAGTCCCTGCCTAGCGCACGTTTGCCCCAGGATAGGCTCTGGGTACCTGCAGCCCTAGTAAGGATTAAGTGGTTACAGAATAATTGCCTGCAGTCTGTGGAGCATCATTCAAGTAAGAATGTCATTGTACACTGCACATATGACAATAAAAACATTGCATCTTTGAAGCAAGTGTCAGAATGAGGCAACTGTCTCAAGCACCTTGAGGCATTTTGAAGACTTCCCTGATCCCAGACAGGTAGGTTTACCCAGATTGATCAGATACCCAGTCAAACATGGAAATAATATTATTAAGTTTCCTTGTATATTGAAATTAGTTGCTGTCATTGTAATATGGCTAATCAAAATCATTACACTCTCCACCAAGTTCTGTCATATTTGCTAATTTCTCCAATCGCTTCTTGGCAACCATAAGTATCAGCAATTGCTTAAAACCTTCAGGTTATTATCAGCTCACCAAATTTTGAACCTGGGGGTTTGTAAAAACGAGATCTCATCCCTGACTGAGCAGAGTATGTTGTTTCTACACAAGTATCATTAAGCTCACTAAAACTCTAGTCTTACATAGTAATTTACCAGGCTCTTTCCTCATGATAAACACAGAGCTTGCTGTATTTCAACAATTCAAACAGCTCCTGCAGTGAGAGTTTTTACAAAAGGTTACATGCAACACTCTGTACTAAGTAACACATCCAAAATGCAATAAAACAATCGTACACACCTGGAAATCCCAATGGATTACTCCAAAATATGTTTAATTAACACATACATACACACAGACATACAGATTGATTAGTGATGCTGCAGATATAGAGCCATGCACCACTCATACACATCACACTTGATGTCTTCTCTTTAACAATAAACCTTAAAATGTCTCTCCTGGCATATCTAATGAAACCAGGCATCTTGCATAAAGTGGAAAGAAAGTAACTCTATGTACACCATGCTCTAATTGGGAGCAGTGAAACATCACATTAAGAATATTTTGCATGGTATTCATGTACAACTATAACAAATTTTGAGTTTTGTTAGATTCTGAATGTAGACTGAACAATTTTGAAACGAGTCTGTAAATGAGTATAATTTACATCAAGTTTTGCTGCTGGATGTGAGTGAAGTGTGACTGAGAAATAAATTAATGAATTACTGGGGTTAAGATGTGGGGTGAGAACCTTATAAAGGGCTTAAAATACCTTCAAATAATGTACAAGTTTTATACTAGTTCTACAGTACAAGCTGTACTGTACTTTCCAGACCTTTTCTATGAGGAGGTAGAATGTATATGAAATTGGGTCATATTTAAGTCCTTAATGTAGCCAGATAAAACACAAAAAACAGACCAGAAGTGAAAACTCAAGCAGAATAGCTAAATAAATGCCACATCAAAACTAGAAAAAAGGGGACTATCCAAAACATGCACAAACACACAGATACAAATGTCTGACAATGCACAACAAAAGACAAGGCTAAACAAGTATATGCACACACACCAGCTGGGTAGATTACAATGTAAGGGGTAATAAACTAATAAGAGACACAAGAGTGGAGACAGGGAGGAGCTAGGAAACCAAAATAAAATCAGTAGAACATGGTCAAACCTCAGGGAGAATGAAAACAGATCTGGCACTGTCACATTTAAGAATGTATCTGACATTTTTAACTCATATTTGCCTTAGTGAGTTTGAACCATACCTTCAGTATAAGAAGACACTGAATATCTGTAGGACTGTAGAGAACTCAAAGAACTTGGGGATTTCTGGGCTTCTACCAGAGCTAGAAGATTGGATTCCCACTTTGAGCCAGAACCAGGAGAGGATTAAAGAACGGGGAAAGGTTGGGGTGGTGGTGGTGTGCAAAATTAGTGTAATAATAAATGCAAGACAGAGATGGAAATTTATATGACGTTAGCTTGGAAGGGGGGGTCTTCAGTAATTTATCAGTCATGTGCTTTGGTCTGTATTTTCTTCTGCTGGCACTCCAGATGAAATATTCTGCATCATAATTGCAAAATGTTTTTAATGAAAGCAAAGAAAGCACAGCTTGTATATGCCTAGTCCACACGGGGACTAAATATTTACATTTTGGAACAATCTAAGGCCACTGTCGGATTCCAGACCTCAAACAAACTGGCATCATTCCTCAGAGCAAATGGCTTCATAACTCAGGATTCTAAAATGCTGTCATGCCTCTGGTCCACTTGGACAGGGGAAAATGGACACAGACACTATATCTTCAAACAAAATGGCATCAGATGACAGACAGAATCTCACAAAATGGCATTAGATTAAAGTGCATCACAGAAAACAGCCATGGATGAAATGGTATTAGAAGAAAGATTCACATAGTTTTTGATATTCCATTATTCCTCACCATATTAATGACTCCAGACAGTTCTACAGCCTGATTACAGAGCCCCTGTCCTGGTTCCCAAAGCTGCAGGCACTGTTCCAGTTCCTGGGGGGAACAGTGACATCACTGGTCACCGGCCACTAGAGGCCACCCTGCCCTGAAAGGCATTTTTGTCTCTGTACACCGGGTTTTGGTTTAGTGTCTTAATTAAAAGCTGTCCAGTGTTTCTTATAAAGTGATTGTGAGTTATTGGTTCAGGTCTGAGTTCTGTTTGTATATAAGGTCTCCTCGTTTGCAACCCACGATCGGTCCACCATCATTCGTGTTTGGAATTTGTATCAGTCTTCAGTCTTGAGAGTAATGTTGCCCTGGCTTCAGGTTCTTTGTTTTCTTTGTGTTTTGGCCCTCGTGCCTTCTTTGTGTTTATAAATAAAGTTTAATCATGGAAATCTGCACTTGTGCCTCCTGCTCTCCGTGGTACAAAGCAGATGTGACAGCATCACTTGCTATCACCTCAAATTTCCTTAAGAACAAAACCTTTGGCTGTCTAAATCAAAGATTCCACACAACCAAGTGTGGACTACATGGCCATTTTTTATATTTGTTAAAATGTATCTTCAATTTAGTGAACAAATGATCTGTTGCCTTGACCACTTTAAATAAGTCAAGCAATCTAATAAAGTCACTAACTATTTGATTTCATGATAGCTAATCTAAGACAAGATATCAGATTGCTTATGTAATTTCTATTTTACAATTTTAATAGGCTAAAAAGACTTGTTTATGTGGCTGATTTGTATTATCTATCTTTTTATACTATGTTAAATCTTGTACCATGTAGGCATATGTATCAATGTATCAAAAGTCAAAGTCAGATTGGTATGAAGTCAAATGTTCAGTGACTAATAGATTTATTGAAGTTCTCAGATATTTCTTTGTTGAGATTGATGTACAATGAATTTACTCAATACACTGGTACCTTCCGAGTGTCCCAACTAATGTGTTTTTCGAGATACGAGCAGTCTCTCTGATGATTTTTTAGTTTAAGTTGAGAGCTAAAATTCGGGTCACAAGCCAGCTTCAGATGCCCACCGCTAGTTGGCACAGTGAACGTCACAACATCCGCCCAGCACCCTGTGTCTCACTCGTTCACTTTACATGGTTAACTCGCAGTAGAAGCATCAGTGTTGTGCTCGCAGTTATTTTGCAAAACTTTTTTCCAACCATGTGTCCGAAGAAAGTGAGTGCAAAGGACAATGCTGAGAAGAAGAAGTGGATGATGTGCATTGAATTAAAGAAAGAAATTACTGAAAAACATGACCAAGATGTGCATGTAGTAGCACTTCTACAGTCTGCACCTTACTGAAGCAGAAGAAGTTGATAAAGGCTATAATGCCAGCCAAGTTCAGCCTTTCTCCTCCACCTTCGTCAGCATCTTCAAGTCGTCTGATCACCAAGGCAAATACTGTACATTATACTTAATAAAACCAGTTTATTGCAGTACATTCTATTGTATTGTGTTTTTATACAATATTCGTTATTCAGAAGCACATTTTTCTTATTTAAAAACATAACAAAAAATGCGATGTTTTCTTGTGGTCCAGAACGGATTAATGGCATTTCAGTTCATTTCAATGGGGAAAACTGATTTGACATACGAGTAATTTGAGTTATGAGCTCCGTCACGGAACGAATTAAACTAGTAAGCATGAGTCAAGTTTGTTTTCTTAAACATAAAAACTGTGGAAACAATACTGTTGCAATCCATAGTGTTAGCCACATAGGTTTTGTAGGGAGCATTTTAAAATGACCATATCATACAGAATGTTAAGAATCTGATTTCCATTATAAACATTTGTTGCATGCTTTGCTTCCAGTAATTTGATGTTCTTCCAGTAATTTGGTCATGGATTCTTCCACTGAAACGGATGAGGGAAAATATATAGTGAGTTAATTTTTGCCAAATAAAGGGAAATAACTATTTTGCATTACCACAGAAGTTGGCACAGAAGAATGAGTAATGCTTTTAATGATGCACTGTAGTTTTGTTGATGTTTGTGGTAAAACTATGCTGAGAAGTTGCATATTACCTTTATTCCATTGTGAATGAGACTCCAAAATTATACCTATAGGTATAATTCCCTCTAGGGATCAACATGCTGAATTTTGATTGACTATTGGCAGCTGTCATGTGGGACCTGGGAAGGAGGACACAGAAGCAGGAGCACTGGAATAACACAAACCACCTTAATCCACAGTTTTGAACTGAAACAGAGGACAGTCCTTTCACTCAAGCTCTGAAGGTCTCTCACTAGCTCCGGACTTGGGACGGAGGGTAACACTCAGTCTAGGATGCGGAGACGTCCCTCTGTAGTAAGGGCGAACCCGATGCATTTTACTCTTAACCATGAGTCACGAGGAAATGTATAAAGGCTGTGGCTTTGCACCATGCGACAGCCACAATGAGTCAGACCAACCCGAGGTCTATCTGCCTCGCTGGTCAGTGGTAGAAGAACAAGGGAAAGAGCAAGAGCACAATCATAGTCCACTGGTCGAGACCTACAAGGGAAAGAGGTGAGTACGAGAGTGAGACTAAGATCCCAGAAGAGACTTCCCAAGAGAGCAGACGGACAGCACAGGTGAGGGTGTATATGAGGGAGACTGCACACCAGACTGCTGGAAACGGCTGGTACATATACCGGGAGGAAGACACACACAGACCAATGAGAAAACACAACCAGTCTAACTAAACAGGGAGCTAAACTCAAACTGATCAACGCAAAGGGAGTGACAGCTGAACTAATGAACGGACGGCTAGCAACGCAATCAGAGCAGCACGCGGAGGCTCATTCTGTGCAGGTGGATTGCTAGGTACCAACCCCAAACACAAACAAACCAGCACGAGGATGAGATGGGGTGGTGATGGAACACTTCCCTCTCAGTAGACTGGTGAGCTGGAAAGCTGAGCGCGGGGCAGAGGTGGCGCAGACGTGACAGCAGCCATCTTGTTGAATGTTCCATATGGAAATCTGAAATAGACAGAGGCAAATGTAAACTAACAAGTTTCAGCATTTTAACTTTGGCGGTTGCAATGTACCCTATAGATAGAATTTCATGATATTTAGTGTACATCCAAAGTATGTGAGAAATTTTGTGAAGCTTAAACCTAATAGGAACAGGCATATCTTGGCTGCTGTATTTTGACTGGCCACTGGCAAGTCATTTTGAGGAAGGAAGCATGCTGAACTTCAAGAGATAAAAATAACAAATACCAAATTTGAAAATTTAGCTCAAGTGGTTTTTGAGATTTTAAAATACATGCTAGTTTCACCCCACTCTCGGAATGTAATTTCACAAAATTTTGTTCCAAAAATGTGCAGGTGACACTTGATAATGAAGACATTTGCTAATGATGTGTTTGATTTTTGCTTTTTGATGCTACTCAACAAAGGCTACACCACATGCTAGAGTCATGCACCATACAATCATGCCAAGTTTCATGTTGATTAGTGAAGTATGTGATATTGTCAACAAAAACTGGTGAAAAATAAAAGTAAGGGCCATGGAACTGTCTGTGGTAATTAATATGGTGAAAATGAAAGGAACTGTGAATGACTATGACTTTGACTGTTTCATCTGATGCGGGTTCATCCATGGCCACCTTTTTTTTTCTAGGCCTTTGCTTCTAATGCTACTAAGTTTAAGAGAACAACATCTGTGTCTGTCGTTCCCGATGTTAAATTGTACAAGAGCTGAGGCAACAGTGATACTTTTGGTTGGAGGAACAATGCCTTTCTGATGTTTGAAACCTGACACTGTGGTCTGAGGATGTCCAATTTAAAATGAGTACTGCCAAAATGAGACTGGATCAGGTTCTGGACACAGAAGCCCAACTGAGAAGGTTAAATATAATATCTATAAATGCCTTATCTTGATAGAGTGATCTGAGTAAAATGTTATGATATTGG
The DNA here is from genome assembly GCA_037576975.1 of Alestes dentex. Taxonomy (NCBI): domain Eukaryota; kingdom Metazoa; phylum Chordata; class Actinopteri; order Characiformes; family Alestidae; genus Alestes; species Alestes dentex. Next base: position 2,203 of record JBBIGA010167518.1, on the reverse strand, counting down.
TAAGCAAATGTTCATAATAAATGCAGCCTGTCCCTTGTTCAAACCATGTGATTCAAAGTTTAGTCTTGTCTTAATCTGCGAATTCATTTTGACCCTAAAGATCCCGACACTTCAGTTGTGAAAAGATGATGACAACACATGTAGGAAAAGGGCAAAAGGCATCTCACTCAGAACTCCATGTAGGTGAAGCTTAATTGGTCTGCCAGAAGAATTATTTCATTTCAAACCCAGACTAGGTCACATATGTGAAGGCCACACTGATCACCATGGAGAAGACGAAATCTGTCACTTCTGAAATGCTCTCACTAAATCCGCCAGCCGCCCTTTACTTTGTGCGAACATGTCATGATGAACATGAAATAGCCCAGAATTACAAGTCCTGTAATTACTGTACTAGGAGGCAATTTTTCTTATGACAGTGACACTGTGTTCAGAACATTTTATTATGCAACACTAGCTGATTTACCATCAATGCTAACTAATGTTTGAAGACAGCATTTTCAAGAGCGCACTGTGACATAAGATGATGACATCCATGCAACCATATAAAGTTCTGGACGTAGCTCTGTTCTGTAAGTGTCAGTCAGGACGCTGCATTTTAAGAGTGAAACATGTCAATCGAAGAACTGCCATAAAAAGACACAATCTAGTCATATTGTTAGTGTGCTGTAGGCCAATGGGCCAATGACAACACCATAATTATACTTCCTGCCTTGTTACTCTAGAACAAAAATGATCAGTTTAACGCAAATTGTGAAAAAAAAACCTGGGGTCTGAATGTGAGAAGCATTCAGACCCCAGGCATTGTCCATGTTTTAACATACCCGTAAGTATACCACTGATTGCATTCAATGCAGTGACACGGTGCCAACCTCCTCTGCTTGCCGTCTTCCTTAGCAATTATCAATTCATAATTGTTATTTATACTAGTCATTATCTTCCTAAGAACAGCAGTATTGCCCTTGATGCAGTGACATACTTTGAGAATGGCTGGAATGTGTCTGAGTTATATGATTGGCTGAGATTGTTCAGACAGGCCTGATTTGCATATGGAGACGGTAGTGATGGGCACTTTGTTTGTGCAAGCAGATGATGCTTGTCTCCAAAAGAGCTCTTTAAATATTGGCAGAGAGAGGATGCATTTGGCTAATTGCGTTAGCGTCTGTTATCCTGACTAAATGCAGCTCCTGCTACACCAAGTTTCTTCTGTTTGAAATGTTGACCCATTTGTGCACGTACAAGCATGTGTATACAGAGAGAGTACTGCAACTTAAACATGGCACTGTGAAAGGTAATCCTGATTCTCTCAGTGACCCAGAAAGAGCATCAGAAAACACATGATTTTTTCTTCCAACATAAATATTTTGCTCTTTGTTGGGAACAAGAACATGAAAGAATTTCACAGGCAACCTCCATGGTGTGATTCTGCAAATCACAATGCTCTCATGGGGATGTCAGAAGATTTCGTTAATTTGCATCCTAATCAAAGCAGGCACATTTGAGGACTTTGGGCTTAATAAAGTTTTTTGTTTGTAGTGTGGTAATCCCCAGTGTGTCTGCTATTTTCAAGTACATTTTTGCCTCCTAGAACAACGGCTCTGTAGCTGAATGCACGTTCTTCCCTACAGTCAGAACAAAAGCACCCTCTCAAATAGGGAGCACTGTAATTAGTGAGGAAAACATTAGTTTAGTTAAAAGCCCAAGCATTTTTTGAGAGTTTAAGCACAAGTTAGCCCATCATTACTTCATTCTCAGGACGTTTGAATCAAGGCCTGATCAAATAAAGTGTTAAATACATCCAGGGGGACCTTTTTTCAGGAAAGTTCATACACATGAATGGCCTTAGCTAGGCATGGAAGGGCTAAGCCCACCCTGTTTACTGCTATGGAGACCTCAGCATAAACCAGTGGTACATCACATTTCAAAACATCAAACCTGTTAATCAAAGTGAATCAACCAGGCTTTTTGAAAAAGATTAATTGCCCAGCCTGTCACATTTCTCCTGCTTCCCTGGTAGAGAAATACATCTACCATCTGCCCACTGTGCTCCTTTGGAAACCCCAAGGTTTCTTTTTTTCTGCACTGTACCTCATAAAAGCCCTGAGCTGAAAACTCACGACTTACTTTAAAGACTGGTCTTGTGATCTTAAAACAGATGTACGTAGAGCATATATTTCAGGACAGTCACTCTCTTTTTTCTGAA
>JBBIGA010167499.1:0-16819 GCA_037576975.1 Alestes dentex | reverse complement strand
GAAACACGGGGAAAAATTTGTTACGGGTACCTTTAAGACCCCTGGAACCCCTCTTTCCTCAGCAACAACCCCCCCCCCCCCCCCCCCGCACGCCCCTGCCCCTGCACACGGTCACACTCTTCTCTGTTTCATCTAATTCAGTATAATAGGCCCCATTTGATTGTCATTGGCCTAATGAGGATAATTAATTGGCCCTCCTGGGCTATTGTAATAAGCCAACCGCCGAGCTGAGCGAAAGAAAACACGCCGTCCCGAGCTGTGAAAATAAATAGAGTTCGAACGTGAGATTATTACACTCAAATGAATGTTTAAACCATGCTCTGCTTAGCGTGTGTCTGTGAAAACAGAGCAGACTCCCACACTCCTTCCCCATTCCACAGCTTCCAGCCCCGGAATAATGCCGACTCGTTACCGAGGCCCTGGGCTGTGCTGCAGGGTCACCAGAGGAAGGTACATCCAAACTGGGCCTCAAAGGCTCTTATAAATCTATAAAGAAACATGCCTATAATGTATTTACTCACCACTGTTCCAGTAAAAAAGTGTGTATACATGTGTGTGTGTATATATATATGTAGTAGATAAAATGTGTGCATATATGTAATTACCTATTTTCTAAATGATCCCTTCAACGTTGAACGTGAGATCTGTGTTTCAGATTGTGTGTTTTAGCACTTCCGGACCATTTCTACTGGTCTGTTTATCATGAACTGTATACAAACTACACTGAAACGCCTGAAACATCAAGAACCTCTGGGGATGAAAATGTCGCAGCTCTCTGTAGTCGGGCCTGACTGAATGTTTAACCAGTATTCTAGTTGCTGGTTAACTATATGAAATGTTCCTTTTCCCATAGACGCCAGAGGTGAGTCAGAGGGTGCTGCATGCTATTTTTAGGCGGCATTACTGAGTCGACATGTAAATAAAAGTGAGATGCTCATCCCTATAACTTTATATTTACCCTCAGAGACCAGACAGGGAGTCTGTCAGGACCTCAGCCCCATGGGGAGTGGTTCCTCTACGTGTATTCTGACTTCACTGGTCCTCTTGGATCAAAGGAAAGCTGAAGGTCAGGTTGTGCAAATGTGTGTGTGTGTGTGTGTGTGTGTGTGTGTGTGTATGTGTGTGTGTGTGTGTGTGTTGCGGATGAGATCATTGCTTCCCAAGTCAAATGCTCCGTCACTGATGGAGCTGGCTCCGAATCCACCTCTTTAAATTCCATGACTGAGTAGTTTTGCTTCTCCAAAAATATTTGTTCATTAAGTCACTTCATTGCAGCTACAGGCACATGAAGCACAGTGACGTCAAGACTTTCTTCTGTGCCCGTCGGTCTGCCAATCTGTCTATACCTTCCTCGTCTATTTCCGGCCCCTGTCATGCCCGTAACAGGTTCGGGCAAGGGGTGTGGGAATGGTTGAGGACCATGTTTTGATTGGCGCCTCTCTGAATCCAAACTCCACAAACGTTTTCCAGACGTTCAGCACTGGGTACCATGGACATTCACATAATCTGGTCGTTGCTGGAACTGGCAAATCTGTAGCATTTTCCCGGTCTCATTTAAGAGTAAACTGAGCAAAGTGTTTAGATATTTAATAAATAAAACCTTTTTGCTGTGGTAACCACTGCCTGTATTTACTACAACATTCCTGAAGGACAGAAGAATGTGCCATGCTAGCCTGTACCCAACCAATCAATATGAGCGTGGTATCCCTCAAAGAATAAGAACCACCCACCACGAAGGGAAAGAAAGATGAGTAATGCGACAGCGTGTTGCCATTCTGCCAGCAGAGAGGCAGCACTGGAGCTGCGTGTCTGTACGAATTAAATCAAAGGAGAAACTGGAGAGACTGTGGCACATGAAGTTTTTTAGGACAGATTTTCTTTCCGCCAAATTAAGATTTATCATGGTGTTTTACTTGTCCTTGTACTGGTTCAAAAAAGACAAGAAATACAGCACAACATTACAATCCATGATGGTAAACGGTGAGATGTTTTAAACAACATAAACTTAACACTCTTGGAAGATCTTGAGGTCTTGGGGGACCTTGAGAACCAGATTGGAGAAAAGGTACCTGAACCAGTTCCATTCTAGATTCTTTGAACCTCATGCTGTCTAACAAACCTACCTGCATTTCCACCAGTGTTGAATGGAACCATTGTAATCAATGATTCATCATGAATCGAATTTGCTGCACGATGGAAGTAGTAGCAAGCAGACGGCGAATCGCAAATAGCAAGTCAGCGAGTCGCCAATTCATCCGATTAGCGATTCATACCGATCATCAATTTCCTGGAAGCTTTTGTTCTGATACTCCAATTATTTGTCATCCAAAAAACTTCAGGTTTCAATTCATTTTTGGTTGAAATGCTCGGAACAGTTCAAATTCTCCATTTCAGAGTGACAAAATAATCTATTTGCTGGGCCCTGACTGAATCTGGTATTTAATGCTCTTGACTGTGAGGTTTAAAGGTGTTGAAAACTCAAAACTATAGACCTGGTGGGGTTTGCCAATATTATGAAGAGGCTTTCCTGCATTACATTAAGTGTAACAGGTGTTACAGATTGGTTCAGGAATGTTGGGAGCAAAAACATGGACTGTCGTGAAAGTCTCTCAAGGGCCAGTTTGTAAAACTTCATTTTCAGTTGCCTCATCCCAAGGTCTGCACTGGAGGACCGTACTGTTTTGGAGGATGCCCCCAAAAGCCCAGCCCAGCATGGTTTAGAAGAACGTCTATCCTGGGTATTCATAACTGCTTGGGTCAGGCATGCTGGGTGCTGGGAGCAAAATTATGAACCAAAGGGTCTTAGAGGACAAGAAGCTCATCAGAGGGGCTCCATTGCTCACAGGTGAGGGCCTCAAAAACATCCAGAGACTTTGGAGCAAACAGGCCTAAGTGAGCACTTTCTTGCGCGTCAGATGCGCCACACCGAAACCGCAGACAGAAGTTACCTTTCAGCGCGGCCTTCGGGATGGCGTTCAACTATATTAGTCCTGACCTCAGCCATTATTAGAGGAAAAATAAAACGGTGTGACTGGCCCCAGATCAGTGCAAAAGTACCGTTTTCTTCCAACACCCACATGGGCAGCGGTGAGCGCATGCAGGTTGCATGAAGGCCAGCGTGACTCTGACGCCAGCACGCAACGTGCTGCACGGATGTAGAGGCGTAATGCACTTGCCGAAGCCAACAACTGCGAAAACAAACAAAACCACATAAAAACAAACAAGTGAGGACTGATTTATGTCATGCATTAAGGCGCCTCGTTTGAGCTCGATTTGATGCAGAGCGGCTAGAACGTGGCAGCAGCGCAGCAAAACACAACATGTGATGTTATGCAAGGGAGGAAAAAGGGGGCAGGGGTGGACTGCATTCTGGAAATGTCCCTCACAGTTGATCTTAAGGTGGCGCCATGTCAACCGTTTTGTTTTAGTGCACTGACAACTTTGACTGACTTGTCTTTCGTTTTTGTATCGTTGCCTCAGATGTGAGAGAGAGCGGCTTATGATGTTGTTCCACTCCCTTCTGGGCCTTGTACTGTGTGAACAATGGCTCCAGTTTGGAACAGCAGATGGAACTTCTGTTTAATGATCAGGTTGTTGAATGGAGAAAGGGGCAGCTAACAGCACCTTACTGGCTCAGGCCACCGAGACGGGCTGTATCCTTTCTTTTCGAAACACACCACCTTATAATAACTGTGGTATAATGTGTTCATTAGGCAATACCATGGAGGAGTCACTTTTTGTTTCTTAAATAATTTTTGAGTGTGAAGAGCTCTCTTAAAAGCAAAGATCTTTCTTTCTTTCTCTCTGTCTGTCTGTCTGTCTATCTCTTCAGACAAAATAAAAATTCTGTTACCCCCCCTCAACCAAATTTTTGTGTCTGTAACCCTCAGACAAAAACATTGCCTGAAACTCCCCTCTTGCCAAAAATTAATTGTCCGTAACTCCCCCAGTGACAGAATTTGTGTCTGTAACCCCTTGGACAAAAAAATAGCTTAAACACAAATAAACTCTTACAAACATTCTGCTTGTAACTTCCCCCTTGACAGAAATTTTATCTGCAAACCCCACAACAGAGGTTTTGGCTGAAACCTCCCCTCGACAAAAATTCTGTCCATAACTCCCCCAGTTCTGGCACCACTCCCATCCCTGGCAACAAATATGTGCTCATTGTTGGCAAAACGTTTGTGCAATTAGAGGGTACACTTTCAAAAAGAACCTCACCTGACATTTCCTGTCTTATATTTGAGCACCTGCCACTCTAAAAGTCTTTCCATGGCCCTACTTGATGCCACAGAAGAACCATGCATTAAAATTTTAACTCTTTTTCCTGATGAGATTTTAGGAAGAACCATTGAATTGGCAAAGAACTATCACAAAGAATGCACAAATCCATTTAATGGAAGCATTCAACATAAGTACAATAAAATAAAGAGTCCACTGGGGAAGGTAAAAAGCAATTTAACTCTTTCCCTGACGTTTTACATTATGTGCCATATTTCAACTTCAACAAGGCTCCTTACACTCACACATCACAAAGAACAACCGAAATGTTTTAGGGACTCAAAAGTGGTTTCATGGTCTCATGGTAAGAACCCTTTGGCCCCTTTGTTTGGCTGGTAAATCAGTGGAGCTGGTCGTGGTGATGAGCAGGTAAAGTTGAACACGTGCCCTGTTCAGCCGACTAAGCTTGGCCTGTCAGTCAGTTTAACTAGCCGGAGCTGGCCAGGCGGTTTTTTTGTTGTTTTTTTCAGTAGGGAATGATCTGCCAGACTAGTGAGGGGGTCACTCTGCCACACTCGTCTCCAAATGGAAACGTTCATGTTTTCTGGCCGGTCTCCCTTTCATGCGGTGGTAATTTTGCTCCCTGAGAAAACAGTCCTCACGAATTGCTGCTAATCGGGAGAGCTGCTGGGTGGTGAGAGGTCAGCGCCTGGCCCGCTGGGACTGGATGGGTGTTCATTAAAAACCTCCCGTCTGCACTCACACCTGAGCTGTCACAGGCATTATAACCACCTAATACATGTTTATTACCCACTGCAGCTGCCCTCCCCTGCCTAGTTCCAGCCATTTAGGGTGAGACCAACATACAGGGGTCATTTTAAAGAAATTAGAAATTGCATAGAATCTGTACCAGATGATTTGTGATATTCTTAGAATGATTTAAGAAATACATGTAGATGTTACCTAAATATGTAAACATGCTTAGTTCCTTAAATATGCATACATTTGCATGTATATTCAAGCTTTTGGATGACAATAGACAGACAAATGGCAGGCAGACAGACAGACAGATAGATAGATAGAGAGGATTTTACAGTAAAAGCTCCCTGTTTTACTGTTTAATGAAGAAAACACTGCACTTTTACTATATGAAAATGTTAATTTTCAATATTAAAAATGCTCATTTTCATTAATCAATTCTAAGCACAGGTGTGAGAAATACAAGAGGAGCTTCAGAATGTGGTCAGGAATGAAGGAGTGAGGTGTGATGAGTGTGGGTTTGCAAACTGAGAGTTTTGGTTCTGATTGTGGAGAAAAGCTGATTTTAGAGAAGAACAGTTTGAATAATGGGCCTCGGAGCTCCATCACCCTGTGAGGTCTCGGAAAACATGCCCCATCTGTGTGGAGGTGCTCATCAGTACAAAGGAGACCAACTTGCTTGAATGTCCTGGAGAGGTTCCACAGGAAAGGAGCTATTTTGGATGTGAAATGACCAAATATGATGAAATAACTAGTATAAAATTTCTTCTCCCAAGTTCCCATGTAACCTAAGGTCCATTCAGCAACGTAATTCTCAGGACGGTAACCATCACTCACCATAATTACGTACCACTTAGTTACAAGACGGGAATATGCCACTAATCACTCTGTTAGTCACTCTCTGGTCCGGGCGGGAGTTACTAAAGCCCTGTCATGTGGAGCGACACTGGCGGGTTAAAGGCGACAAATAAACGAGTCACTGCTTAATGCTGTCACTGCTTAGGGGGTGAGTCACTGAACAGTGTCCCGTTCCAGAGTGCCACTGTTCTCCTACTCTTCCTCATCTGTCTGCTTCAGGTTGGCTCTTCAGGTCAACCTCATTGTTACTGACAGTTAAGTCAGATGAATAGAGTTATAAATTGATACTTTGTTGAGATACTGCTGGATGATATTATGCTAATATGGTGTAACGCTCATAATAAGGCAAATAAATAAAGATTCCCTGAAATAAGCAGAAATATGTGGATAAAAAAACATTGCTTTGAAATGAAATTTATTTAATGGTTATGACATTTTTTGTCAATGTACATTAACTATCTAGATATTTATGTTAATTTGTTACTTATTTAGCTCATTTAAAGAAATGTTATTTTGTACATTTTGCTCACTCCATTTGTGCACTATTCATTCTTTTATTTTACTGATTTTTTTCAAGAAAACATAAATCTTAAAAATGTGTGAATGTAGCAGTTTGTGTGTAAATCTGATCCAGACTTTTATTATGTAAATCTGTTTCTCTTACCTCTGTAATCTGATACTCAGTTTGAGGATGAAGTGGAGCGTTTTGAGGATTTTCACTAGTGTGATGATATTTAGGGTGAAAAAGTAGATCTTATTGTTTTTTTCAGTAAATCTTGCTGCTTTTACTTCTTTTACTGGATAGGGTGATAATTCCTCGCCCCATCATTCAGCAGTTTGTGGTGGAGCTTCGCATGACTCAAAGAAAGTATGGTCACATCTTCACCCTCCCATCGTTGGTGGGAGCGTGAAGAGTCCTATTGAGTGGGTGGAAATGGAGACAAAAATTGGACAGAAAATCTGGAAAAATCTCTCCATCCTAACCCCCCCCCCTTCCAAAATTAGAATATTTGTCACAGTTCCTTAACTTAAATGCTTATTCATTATCACACAATGATGCTGTTCTCATCCCATCGCTCACTCAAGCTTGGCGAGCAAAACTAGTCTTTTTGGTGAAGAACAGGGTTCTATGGATCCCCATGCTCTGCCCCGGCCTCTGCCTCTGGTGTCGGTAAAGCAGATTTGAGGCTCTTCCTCTGGTTTTCCAGTGGGCTGTATATCCACTGCTCTTTTTACCCAGATGTGGAGGGTAATGGGCTCCAATTACTCTTCAGTTTGAGTCACCACAACAGAGCTGACAGGAAAATCAAGAGGCCGGATGCTTGGGGCTGACCAGCAGGTTTTGCAGCGTGGCTCCCCGGGCTGCCAGCACATGCCTTCTTGCATGGAAGTCTAGTGACATCGCTGGGCTCCTGCTCGGCTAGCAGGCGACTTCCATCCACCATGTTTCCAACACAGATCTTTTCTTAGTCCATCTGGGCTACTGAGATCTTTTGGCAATAACTGAACAAAGGCAATACCCATGTTCTCCTCTTGCTGTGATGTCAGCACTCATATCGACTAGGAGTTTATTGCACCTCTGGGACCAAAAGAGATTTTATGTTTGCTTTTAACAGTTTGGAGAAGAAAACAGAATCACTGGACAGATAAAGGATCAAATTACCATGTCAGTACTTTGTAGAACCACCTTTTGCTTTAATTTCTGCCTCGGATCTGTTGAGATATTTCTCTGCCAACTTTGCACAATCTAGACTGTACAAGACATGCCTGCTCTTCTTTCTAGAACTATTTAAGATCTGTCAAATTTGATAGTGATCTTCAGGTCATTCACACACTGGGTTTAAGCCTGGGCTCTGACTAGGCCACGCAAGGACATTCACCCTTTTCTCCTTCAGCCACTGTGTGGTCAATTTTGGGTGTGATTTGGGTCACTGACATGTTGGAAGTTGAACCTTCTTCCCTTTGACAACTTTCTAGTAGAAGGCAGTGGGTTTTCCTCAGGAATTTTAAGGTATTTTGCCCCATCCATTTTTCTCTCTATCCTGGCAAGTGTCCCAGTCCCTGCTGCAGAGAAACACCCCACATCATGATGCAGCAAAATGGAGCTCCAGTGCCCCTTGAGAACATCCACTGTAACAAGAATTGTTTGGCAGTTCCTTTTCCATTTCTCATGTCAACAGAAACTGACTGTGTGCTTCAAGCTTCCCAAGATTGGAAGTGTACAGATCAGATTTTGAACGATGTGCCTTTTTCCATGAGTCAGCCTGTGTATGTGTGTGTGTTTGAGTGGTTTGAATCAATGATTCACTGGTGCAAAACTTTAGAAAGAAAAAAACAATGTGGAGCAAGAGGAGAACCGTAGAGGCAGAGCTGAATGTGCTGGAGTCTGAGCAGGATCAGATAAGCGGGACCGCCGGCAGGTGGTGGAACGAAAAGAGGCTGAGCTGAGGGCGCAGGATTAACGGCAGGAGGAGGGGCGGATTAAAGCATTCGGATGTGAGAGCAAGGCAGCGGAGTTCTCCAAGTCAAGAAGGAAGGACAGGGATCATGGCGGCAGTAGGAATGAAAGAAGGCTTGGCAGGAGTAGAGATCGTAGTTGTGGGTGGGAGGCTGGGGTTCAATCAAATATATGACCTGATAGAGATAATGCATATATATTTGTCCCTGCTGGAGGTTACTCAATAATTTTGTTTTGCATTATAAACAGACATATTTTATATCCTTTTTTGCCAATTCCTGACATAAAAATACAGATTTAAAGAAAAATGTAACTTGCTATGTAATTAAAATTGTGATTACAAAGGATTGGACGAACAGTATTTCAAAATTTGGAATAATACAGAATGTGAAGAATTGTCACTATGATTCCTTTAACATTACTAGTGAAGTCTCCATCACAAGTATACATTATTTCCTCGCTAAATCCACCAGTGAAGCTACACACGTCTTCAGAATATTTATGTGACATCCTGATTATGGTGAAATAGTTGGCAAATCTGAACTAAATTAGTTTTGTTTGGGGACTATGGCTTTAGTTTTACCCAGAAGCTTCTTAAAACTCTGGTGAAACAATGTCTTATACATCAGACAGAGCAACCATTTCATGGAATAACCTTCTGTGAGGGAGCTTTTAGAGGCAGACGTCTGGTTCCATCCATCCACAATTGCACATCAGCCCAGTGTGATTTAGGAACCCACGTGGTACTAGAGGGGGTTCACCTCAAACATCTGAAGAAGCAGGGAGCAGGGGGGCAAACATTCTCAGCAGTATCAGCTTTTGACTCCTGTATGGTATATGTTCTGACTGGATGTGTAAAGGTGGGGAACGTGTCCATTAATTGGGAATCACTTCCCTAAAGTGACTCTGGAGGGTCACTCTTTTACCCCAGACCTGTCTGCACTCCTTTCAAATGGGGATTTGTTTTATTCAGAGACCCCTCGTTGGCCCTTTAATAGAAATCCCAGTCCTCCAGCTGCTGGAGCAATCAAGGGAGGGAGTGCCTGAATGCATTTTGTAGGACCTGCCTCTCACCCCCCCAGGTCCTTTCTCCTCCTGTGCTCATCTTCATTACAATGGAATACATGGGACAGTCCTCAGCATTTGTTGCGGAATCCCTTCAAAGGGTAAAATCTAGACTTTTGGGGCTTTAAAATATAAAAAGAGCATTCACATATGTGTTACTCCTTGAGTGGGTAAGATATTTCAATCAGAAACCAGGTTCTGGGTTGTGAGTGTTATTGCATTTATGAAACTTTCCAGATGAACACAGACCTGTATGAAGTCCATTATTACTCACACCTCATTAACATAAAGAATAATAATAATGATAATATTGCTATGCCTGTTGATTTACCTGCTGCAGACAACCTCCTTTATTTACTGCCACTGTTCAGTCTCTTTTTTGGAAAACAGTCGACTATGAGCTGATATTAGACTGATCAGGTCTTTCGGTTCATTTACAAGCTTCGTTCATTTTTAACCTGGAGAGATTATCCAGGGAGCTGGGCATGTTTCAGAAACTTAAGAAAATACATGTATGTCAAATGTATGCATTTCTCATACAGAATTTCTTTTTCAATTTTTCTGCAAAAATAGACACCAGCAACAGCTTCATGCTTATAGATATATATATAGTGTGTCTGTGCATGTGTGTGTGTGTGTGTGTGTGTGTGTGTGTGTATAAAAAATGCTGCTCTTTCAAATTGTTATTACAAGAAAACATTAGAAATGCATAAAACAAATGTAACTGACTTTTGATGTCACAATATACAGAGTAATTTAATGGATACGAAAGTTGATGTATCCATTACATTTATCACAGCTGCACAGATTCACTGGAACCTTTCCAGCAATTTTTGGAAATAACTTGTGTCCAAACCCTCCCAGCACCTTTTCATACATGGAAACAGTTCTGTCTCATTTGTTGGATGCTCATTTCAAACTTCTTGTCCCATGCCAGCTCAGTGTAGGAGATCTGGGACCTAGGGAGGCCAAGACATAATTCTTTAAATCTTTTTTGCTTTCTGGAAAATATTTTGGCAAAATTTTAAAGAATACATTATTCTGCTGAAGAATGGATTTTTTCCAATGATACGTAACCAGAAGGAATTTTGTGATGTTGAAGAACTGAGTGATACTTTTCTTTTTTTCATGATCCAACACAAAGGAAATGTCTTCTGTCTTCTTCAAAATCAATAGTGTGATCCACTGTGGATAATAATGAGTTACTACTAACTATAAAACATTAAAACTAGTCAGTTACATTTGTTTAAAGTATTTCTAATGTTTTATTGTAGTAACATTTTTCATCTGAGGGTGGGCACAGACATCTAGTGTTTATAAATAAATGTTATCAAAAATATTGTTTCATTACTGTGTCAGTTTTTGGATCTTGTTACTGCGATTTTTCAAATGCAGCTCAATTCATATCTGTTCAGACTGTTTGCATTTCTGTGACATGTGGCTTTAAAAACCCTGATGTGCTTGGAGCTCTGAGAAATCGCTCACTGAACTCTAGAAGTATGAGTTAATATCCTCAAGGCAGGGAGTTCTTAAGTGGTTCAGTTGAAATAGAGGAGTTTCCAGGCATCATGAAGAAAAATATTTAGATTTTAAGTCCTCAAATAAAATAGATACATTGAGAAGCACCGTCACGGCCCATTGGGAAGTGGAGAATCAACTTCATGTCCTCTCTGCGGCTTGGCTGGAATCTCAGAAACCGGCTTACCTGCTTTCAGGCGCAATTTATTTTGAGGAGGAGATGTAGGTCAGGTAGCAAGTCTTCTCAGGAGAAGAGGAAAGAGAAAAGAAGGCTTTCAGATCCCAGCAGCCTGCTTTGCTCACTCCTCCAGCACCTTCTGAATGGTTTCAGATTTTTTTTTCTTTTTTTGTGAGAGAGTTTTTTTGTTTACTTTATTTTTTTCTCATGCAGTAGTGTACCGATACTTTTAGCCATTTTTTGCCATCTAAATAAAATGATCTAAAAGTGTCAGCTAAAAATAAAATCTAGAAATCTTTAACGCTGTGTCAGAATTTCATAGTGAATAGACTAACAGAAATAGTCCAAAATTGCTTGGAAAAAAACCATGGGACCCCAGATCACCACCTTCCCAGGCCTGCAATCACGGGGCCCCGTGCCAAAATGCTCTCAGACGGTTCGGCAGCTCACAACTCCACACATGCTCCTCCACAACTAGGGGCATCTGCTGCTTAAAGCTCCAGCGGAGACTGTTGGTCCTGATCCTGTTGTGTATGGACTACAGACTCTCAGTTTCTCTTCCAGCAAAATTTGCCTCTATGGACTCTTAGCGGTACCAACTCTGTTAGCCTGTAGATGTCCGATCTGTCATTAAGTTCATACACGAAGGCCTTCTCTTGTTATTTATCCCCATAAAGACTCTCTTTTATTTCTCTCCACGTCGACCTGAGGAGGACGGGTTCCCCTTTTGAGTCTTGGTTCCTCCTGAGGTTCTTCCTCGCCTTTGGCTCTCTAGAGACTCGGACCTGGACTCTGTAAAGCTGCTTTGTGACAACTTGGTTGTAAAAAGCGCAATATAAATACAACTAATTGAAAATTGAAATTGAATTAAAAAAAAAACACCCTTGTAACCTGTAACTCTTTTCTCTCAGTTTCACTCTGTCACCCTATTATTGCTATTTACAAGAGGCAGTATGACTTTCTATAGATATTTTTCTTAATTCAGGAATGCTTTGCTGTGGGGTACTGCTCATAAGACTCCATCACATCTTCGAAAGCCTTTTATAATTACTGACATTAGACTACACAGACTTTGATAAAGGGTAATGTTTTTAAGGCCATATGTAATCTACATAAGCCTTTTAAGACAAATGACACTACATACAACCTACATAGCCTTTACCACAACTGAAATTAACCTACAGAAACATTTATAAAGGCTACACGACACCTACACAAGCCTTTTATGACATTAACCTATGTTGACGATTATGGAGGTTATTCCAAAAAGTTGTTGCAGAATATTGCAGCTGCTGCTTGTTGGAATAAACCATTTAAAATAAACCATCACAGTAGGTTTTTGTCAGCTCTCATGAAAAACTCATGTATTTGTCATTATGAACGCTAATAATGACATTATGAACACCCTCATGAATGCTGCCTTGCCATAAAATGTTACTGCATGAACATATAATAAAATTATTATCCATAACGCCTTTTATTTCAAATGTAATAATCACACACTGGGGAAGATTACAAAAGTTCCTATAAATATTCATACTCTGTTTATCTATGAATAATGACTTATTGTAGCCAAAATGATGTACTATTTTGAATATGGTGACTAAAAGTCTTGTTTGAATAATTTTGAATAATTTAATCTGCCTCATTCAAGTGGTTATGTTATATACAATAATAATAAATAGGCTTATTATAAAAAGCTGTTACTTTTGTATACTTTACACTTTTAAAAATACTGAAACAAAAAAAAATCAAGACATTTGCTTTCTGTGTCATGCAACTTTTTTTTTCATGAAAAATGGTCCACTGACCACAGAATCAAGCTTTTACAGCTCCAGCATCAAGACATGAACCTCATTGCTCCCTGGGGGTTGAGCTGAAGATGATGATTCTGGATCTGTTTGAAGGATCTGGAAACATTCTGTGCGGAGGAGTTTTCTCAGCACCCCATTGCATGTGTTCAAACAGCACAACCAGTAGTGTATTGTAAAATGCAATTAAAAAAAAGGTTTGGCAAGGCCATATTTAATTGTTAATTGTTCGTCACTGCTGTTTTCTTGGGAAATCCTCAGTGCACAAACTATGTCATGCATCCAGTAGCACATCTTGTTATAGCTTGTTATGGCAATTGCAAATTATTAAAATAAAAAAATTATATCATGGTCCTTTTCAGGGCTGAACTGGGACAAAAAATCGGACCGGGTATTTTGAGCCTAGACCGTTCCGACGGGGGGGGTTGGAGGGGGGGTGCTGACGGAATTCCGCGGCGGCCCAAAATGACCTGCCCGGCCCAAATTTACCATCAGCCCACTGGGCAAATGCCCGGTATGCCCGATGGCCAGTCCAGCACTGGTCCTTTTCTTCCTCATTCGTGCCAGTGGGTGCCATTAACTCCGAAAGGCCCTCTGAGGCTATACTGGTTGTTTAGGTGGCTCTAACTCTTCCCAGACTTGGCTATTCAGTAGCCTGCCCTGCTCAATCCCACACTGTCCCTTCCAGACCTTCACACCTTCTCCCAAGGGCCACTTTGTATTCGTAACGTAATCACCTTACCAGCCAGTCTGATCCACGCCTGGTCCGATATCAAGTCAGGGATTAAACGACTACCACCTGTTTTAGCGCTGAACAGCCTCGCAGATCCACAGAAGAGCTCCAGAACATTCAGGCATCCTCGATGAATCCATTCTCAATGTTCTCCATCAGACAGAGGCTGATGGTGCGCCTGAGATTAAAATCCAGCCCCTTGGCGGTAACATGAAAAGTGTGACAGCCGTGTGGTGACCGCTGGCGGAGTCTGAGCACCTTTGTGTGTCTTTAGGGGGGGGCAAAAAAACAGAACCTGTGGCTGCTGAATGTATCAAGATCCACAAATGAACTGTATCAATAACACCATAAATCATTTTGATTGGATTTTAATGGATGGTCATAGTCGGGACAGACAGTGGAATCATGAAGCACAGGGCCATGTGTGGAAGGACAAAGAAAAGGAACCATCCAGAACTCATTCATGAATCATAAACACTCTAGAACATTTGAATAAACAAATAAAAAATAAATACAGTGAGGGCCTACAAACAAACAAACGATCACCCTTGATCATCAACAGAACACTCGACCGACACCGGTACACAAAACAACGAGGCTTAAATCCTCTACTCAGTACAAATGAAAACACGTTGCTTTAAACCACCAGGCTGCTGTGAGTATTCACCTGGCCGGAGCGCACATGTCAAAATAGAAGTCCCTGGACATTTATATCATAAATTCAAAAATGTGTGATAACTTTTGCGCAGAGAAAAAAAGAGCAATTGTGTGTTATCATGTGCAACGTGTGTGATTGAAAATCAACAAACACAAATATCATTTGACCAGGGGTGTCAAAACTTTTGCATGCTACTATATTTGCTGGATTGTAACTGTAAAGCTGGGTCACCTCAAGGAGAGGTAAACCTGGTCGCTGCCACTGCGTGTGCTGGGGGTTTAAGTTTACCCCTCGTGTTCACTTCATTTCAGTTTAAGCAATTTTGTCCATTCATTTCTCAAACGGACAGTTGTTAACTGTTCAAGTTAGGTTCCTGTATGCCTTTGCATGTTCCAAGAACTACAAACTCTGTATGTGATAAAACTGTCATTGTGCTCCGTTTCCCCGAGCCGTCTGACCCTCCTCCCAGCAGGACAGACAGTAGTGTAGCATGACCCGTGTAAACCTATAGGCCCGGTACGGCTGGGTCGGCCATCTCCGGGGAGGACGGGCCGGCTACTGCAACGCCGAGAGAGAGGCGAGCGGCGAGGGAGCCTGCGGAGCGGCGCCAATTCTAATAAGAGTAGCGCGGACCTTAAGAAACCACTAATAGTTCCTAAAGTTTCCCGTCCCATGAGCCTCGGCGGTGGAAGGACGGAGGGGGGGGGCCCAGGCGGAGGCTGCTAATCAGTGTCAGGCTTCTTGAGAAGGCTGGAATGTGTGTGTGTGTGTGTGTGTGTGTGTGTGTGTGTGTGTGTGTGTGTGCGCGACTTTGTTTTGTGTCTCAGTTTTCATATACACACATTATGCACATTATTATTACTATTATTATTATTTTATTTTTTTTTTTGTATCTAGATATATGGGTACAGATAGATAACTATTTCTAATGCATATAGACTATCATTTCTGAGTGTAGATATTTACACACACGCATACACACACATATATATAGGTATATGACAAAATAAGACATTAGATGTGTTATTTTTACTTTTTTTATTTTTTTTTATATGGGAACTTACATACAAACAATACATACTTATGACCATTTATGACCATAGGAAAATATGAAAATAAGGGGATAGAGAGAGAGAGAGAGAGAGAGAGAGAGAGAGAGAGAGAGAAAGCCACTGAATATTAATGTTCATTTCCGTCCCGTACTGCAGTCGCCTTACTGGACTGAATCAGCCCCTCACTCCAGCAGACTGTATCCGTTACACTGGCCTTGTTTTGGAAAGCCGAGCTCCACCCCGGGGACAAAAGAGGCCGAGAGACACAAATGGACCAGGCAGGCTTTCATTCAGAGCAAAGAATAAGACGTGGTGCCATTAAGCTTAGGTTTAAGTTTAAGTCTAGCTGGTTATGCCTTGTTTAGCCCTGTACTTTGTGTTCTGAATCTCAGCTGTCCCCGTCAACATGTGCACCTGAATCCTCGTTAAGGCCCGGTGTCCTCGACCAGAGTGAGCTGATAAGGCTGAGAGGGCGGGCAGAGCATCAGGCAAGCAGTGTGCTCCTGCCTGGCAGTGCTGCATGGGCGGCGGTCAGAAAACGACGCGGTGGCTGCCTGGAAAGTGACTTCATGCTGGACTCCTCGAGTCCCCCGAGCACTGCCGTGCTTTTTGTGTAGTTGTGCTGTAAACACAAACTCGCCACAAGCTCTCGTGGAGGCCAAATTGGCCGTGCAACCGACACATTAAAATCATAGCATGAATAGGAGGGCACCCATCAGGCCCAGCCCCGTGTAAACATTCCCGCCACAGCTATTTATTTTAAGCCAGGGAGGTGGCCGGACCCCTACACAGGCGCTTATTCTGCACAGCAACTGAACACAAGTAAAATGTTTGGCTGGACATTTCAAATATTTATCCTTCATTACTTATCTACCGTGGCCTACCATGGCATGCGGTGTGGCGCTCACTTTAACTGCCTTCAAAAACCCAACTAAAGATCAGAATTAGCTATGGATGATGGGGTGGGCCCAGATACAAACCCAGTACTGATAACAGAGATCAGGTCGCTGGCCCTGATTCAACAGATCAGTCATTCTGTCTATTCAGAGATAACAATAGTACTACTATTACAATTACTACTACTATTACAATTACTACTACTATTACAATTACTACTACTAAAGAAAGTAAAGTGACCATTCTGTCATATGTGAACACACCACAGCACACAGTGTGAAATTCTTCCTCTGTATTGAACCCATTCACCAAGCGAAGCAGCAGGCAGGCAGGAACACAGCGCCCGGGGAGCAGCGTGTGGGGACGGTACCTTACTCAGGGGAACCTCAGTGGTGTCTTGGAATACAAACCCATGACCTTCTGATGGCAGGGCAAACACCCAAACCACTGGGCCACCAGCTGCCCAAGCTATTGCTACTGCTACTGCTACTACTACTGCTACTGCTACTACTACTGCTACTACTACTACTACTACTACTACTACTACTACTACTACTGCTACTACTACTGCTACTACTACTACTGCTACTACTACTACTGCTACTACTACT